>JASDQU011443589.1:2292-22644 GCA_032191745.1 Picea mariana | reverse complement strand
TCTGGTGAACGTAGCCCACACTGGGTGAACCACGTAAATCTGTGTCTCTCTTGTATTGTGTGTCTTCTGTGTTTTGTTTCTGCATTTGTTTTATTTTATTGCTCCGCGGTCCTGTTTTTCTAACATAGGGTACTAACACCTCAATCATCCCCCCTCTTCCTTTATCTCACATATTATCATTTGTTGTTTCCCTCTAAGAATTTCCGCTGCAATATTGAATCCATTTACCCTAAAAGGCACTAGTTCATACCTTGCAAGTGATTGATTGATTAAAACAACTCTTAAACCATCTACTTTAAGACCTTTACTAACTATTTTTAACTTTATATTAGACTAACCTACTAACTAATTTTCTGTTGTTGCAAAAGATTGCTACAACCATCTATAAAAACAACAAACTCATCTTAAAAGAAAGTTTTAAAGCTTATTATGCATTTCCATCATTGCTTCTGAAAATTACTATCACTTTGTCAAGTTTATGTTATCATTTCTAGTCATTTTTGAAGCTTTATTGAAGCATAATTGAGAAGTTATCGTTATATATACATTGCTATTATAGATACTTCTGTTGCTTCAACTTTTATATTAGCTTGTTCTTTTTATCAAAAGTCTATGGTTTTATGAAGCACTAACATCAAATGGTACTTGCAAATAATATTTTTTCTTGTTGTCTTGTTCTGGGAAGGTACACTTAAACATTACTTTGCTTCGTCTCATTAAAACCTTTGGAACTTTTGATCATAGTGACCTGCGAGAGGGGTGGGAATTTCTTTATACTGTTTCCTTAGCCTTCTCAAACCCCCAGGTCACTAGGGACATATCCCATGGGGTACTACTCCTAAATAGAAAGAGGTGTCTTGTTTAGGTGATAGTGATAGGAAAACCTCCTTGTTACGCCAATTTAATACCCACTTGCCTTTGGATTTGTGCAAGTACAAATTGCGCGATAACATTTTGGTGTCATTGTTAGGGAACACTAAGTCAATATTCCTCAATGAAACTTTTTTGGTAAGCCTTTATTCAATGCCTTTACTTCACAAAGCTTACCTGGCAACTCCACTAAGGGTGATTCCATCTTCTATCTTTGATGATCCCTAGAGGGATTATTTGGTGAATCCACTAATGATAAAGCCAACCATGGCTTCTCAATAAGACCCAAGAAATTTCAAAACCTTAGACATGAGTAAAATCCTTGGATACCCTCGAAAAATTTCCTCGAGGTATGAAAAATGGCACCCTAGATTCACTGGTAGTGATGGGGTTAGAGCCGACAATCACATGGATGATTTTGGGGCTTTCTTTCAACTCCACCCTATCAATGATGATGTCGAGGATTTGGAAATGAAAATTTTCTTCGCCACTCTTCATGGAAATGCTAGATAATGGTATGACGATCTCCCTAATGCCAACATCACATCTATGGACTATGATTCAGCACCCCCTGCCTCAGCAGGTACTGCATGACCTCTCGGTCTAAGGATCGTTCTTTAATGCCTTCGAGCCAGATCGGCTCTTTTGATTCCCTGCTGGAATATCCAATATTCGATCCATAGGTCCTTTAACTCTCCCCACGACCTCTGTATACGTCCGTGGACCTTTTCCCCGAAAACAGAATTTCGGGTCCTGGGACTCCTTGAGTCCTAATGTCGAGAGTCCTTGACTCCTCGATATCCCGATCACTGAAATACCAAAACGTCGAAATGGTGCTCACAGTAGTTAGCCCCCTGGGCCAGATCTTAGTCCATGTGACCACTTCCCATATGATCAGAGTCCCTTTCAGGGTTTTCTCGACGCAAAAGAGCCCAGCCTCCTGTCTTTTGGACTCCCGGAAAGCCGACTTTCGAAAAGCCGATATGCCTATGCCTGAGATTTCTCCTTCTTTCATGTTTTCGGAGTTTCAATTGCCGAGGTGCTCGGCTCTCTGTAGTGGAATCCCCGAATTGTTGAATTCTGAAATCCCGATACCAAGTGCGACCACAGCCTCACTCTCCTCTACGTCACATATTGTGAATTTGGGATTTTCATCTCCGAAAGCCCGGATTCCTTGTCCTCAGGATTTCCAAATTCCCGATCTTCGATATGTCGAAATGTCGGCCTTCTATCGCGTCCTTTCATCACCTTCGGGATTTCATGTTTCGGGATTTCCCAATGCAATACTGTTGGTCCTTGCTCCTTGGACTTTCCGATATCTGAAATACTGACGTCCCCTCTATTCCTTCAGTGTTTCAGAGTTCCATGATTCAGGATTTCGCGACCCTTGGTGCAACAATTCCTTGTCCTCTCGTACTTCTGGTATCTGAAATACTGAAGTACTGAAGCCTAAAATGCCACTATCGCGCTTTCAATGAGATCGACAGCTGTGAGCCTCCCTCAATCTGATGGCTCGCGTTCTTTCAGAACTTCATGGGTCAAGAGTTCTGAACTCTTTCCCTTCACATCCCCGGTACCCGGAATGTCGAAATCCTCCCTTTCGGGGATTTCCCCGAAATCTTAACCGCTCTACCACATGTCCTCCTTTGATGAACGTTCCTGATATTTTCAGGACTTCACGGCCCGAGACTTCTAGTCTCCCGATTATTTCACCCTCGAACTCCCGGTATCTGAAACCCTGATATGTCAAAATCTCTGAAATCTCGATGGGCTTCTAGATGTCCACCACGTGTCCTCCTACAAATGAATGACCATGATTCTTTCCCTGTTTCACGACTTTCACTGTGAAGTGCCCCGATCTCTCGTCGTCGAGATTCACATAATCCAGAAACCTGAATCTCTGAAACCTCGATGCCTCTATCATTTCGAGACTTTCGATGAGCCTCCACTCAGTTCATATGCGAGATTAAATTGCGCACACCTTTTCCTAGACCCGACAACGATCGGTGATCTATGCAAGATCTAACAGCTCAGATCTTCTTCTCCTATGCACTCTCCCTGTTGCTGCCTCCTGGATGTGCAACTTCAACGGTCCAGATCTTCTCCTCCAGCTGATCTAACAGTAGTTGTGGCTCCTCGTTGAGCTCTCTATTTCTTTCCGATCCTTAGAAGATTTTAAAGTTATCAAAGGCCTCGGCCTTTGCTTCCTGCTACAAAGCCTATGACTTCGGCTTCTATCGGCATTCTTGAAATGCTGCCCTCCTGAGCTTCTCGAACTCGAACCCTTCAAAGGGTTTTCCCTGGCCTTGGCAACCTCTTCTCGACTTATGGCCTATGCATGAAAGCACTACTCCTTCTGAGCTTGTCCTCCTCTGAAACCTTGAAAGGTTTCTTTGACCTCTGTGATTCATACAGGGTCTCTGCGCACACGAAGGCGCTATCTGTCCTGAGCTTCTCTGTTGCTCAGACCTCTAAGGTACTTAACCCTTTCTCTCCGTCAGATGGAGAATTTGATGCCCTCTTGGCAATCTCTTGCTCAAGCAACTCCTTGCTGAGTCTGCAGGGTATTCAACAACCCTGTGAAGATCCTTCCATGGACTCTTCTTCTGTTCCAAAACTCAAAAGAGTTCTTTCATGTGCTCTATCTGCACATCCACTCAATGCCCTCCTAGTAGAGCTCTACAAAACTCCTAAGAGATTATATCTTCTGTTTTTTTCTCCTCTGCACAGTCCCATCTCCAAGGTGTTTTGCAACCTTGAGGTTTCTCTCTCTCTAAGATTAAGAATTTGGCTGGTGCACCCTCCTGGCATGTCTTTGTCCAAATTCCACAGAATTGGAAGTGCACTCTATGCACTAGCTCTCAGAACCCGTAGTGCTCTGTCACACCCTCTTGGCATGAAGCCTCAAAGATCCCCAAACCTGAAATCAAAGAACCCAATAGATAGCAGAACCTATCTATCCCTGCAAATGCATACTAACACACATTCACAACATATAAAGAACACACATAGACATTCATAAACACATAAAGACACACAAAAACTCATGCAGGGAATTTTCTCTTTATATTAATATGAAATGCCTCCTTTATAAGGTGTTCTTGAGCTCATACTTTGACAGAGTCTTGGCTCCTTCTCTCCTCTCTATTCACGCAGAGCTCTCCTATCTCTACCTCCACGCTACTTCTTCCTTCATACTACATACAAAGGATCTTTTACATGAGGGGCTCTTTGAGCTCTTCCCTCCAAGCTACCTACTCTATCCAATTACATTGAATTTACAACTAATGGATTTCTAATCCAGATCAGAGCTAGATTTAGCCTTACAACCATTAAAGGCTATCTACATCTAAAGCCTGTGTATAAGCACGGCCTTTTGGCTCTAACATCCTTACAAATATTAAATTCCCTTCATTCAAATTCAAAATATGAGAGGGTTGGCGCCTCTCTTCCTTGAATGCGCACCTTGAATGCATTGAGTGGGCTGGTTGGCTGGTGCATGGCTGGCTTGGGAGAAATGCTCCTGCATCAGACTAGCTAGAAGAAAACTTTCTCAAGATATGGGGTACTAAAGTGAAGGATATTCAAATTCTACTAAAAAGACTCGAGTACATAAAACAAACTAAGAATGAGATTGTCATGGAATTCTAGGATAGGTTTGAAAATTTTCTATGAAAAATTCCTAGAAGCCATCATCCTGAAGACAAATACCTTGCTTACCTCTATACCAATGCGCTCTTAGTGCATTTAGGGTTTCTCCTCAGTAAAAAGGTCCCATAAACACTCCATGAAGCTCATAACATGGCTATAGATATCAAGGAAAATATTTCCTTGTTCAAGGAAGGAAACCTCTTTACCCTAGATACTCTTATTTTGGAGAGATTAGTTTCCCTTGAGACCTTTACTGGTATTTTCCAAGAAAAATGGGAACAAGTCATCAACCAACAAGAGGTTGAGGAGAAGGATCCTAATGAGGCTTTCCCATGAGGAAGAGCAAGAGATTACTCATTCTTCTGTTGAGGATATTAAAGATGTGGTTGAAGAGCGAGAGCCTGAAGATATCAAACAAAATGATGAAGTATTGATGTGTGCTCCTCCCTTTGATCAAGCCATCCAAATCCTATTTTTCCTGCAAAAAAATAAGAGGATGAGGTTAGTCACTTTCCTTTTAAGGTTTTTGATAACACCTTATTCTATGATTCAGAGAGTGAAGGAGAAATGGAATCCTTCGGAAAGATAGATCCTCCTTGTTGTAAAGTTTAATATTTAGAGGCAAGTCATGAGGACGAGACAATGATGCCCACTCTTCCATTTGATGAAGTTATCCAAATCTTTGAAACTCCTGCACAGGAATAAGTAAACACGGTAAGTTGTTTCCCTTTCCAAGATTTTGATGATGCTTTATTTTATGATTTGGAAAGTGAAGAAGTTTTAGATGAGACCTTGGATGTTTTGAGCCCTTCATGTTATGATAAAGTTGATGACTATGTTGATAATATTCATGAATTCATACATGTCGGAAAGCGTAAAAATGGGATGTGATGGGATATGATGGGGATCCCATTTACGACATTAAGGGCCATTTCTAATTTGCCTTTACAACTATCATATGAGGATACTAATAGTTTTGATATTTGGAAACATAGAGATGATATGATTACAAACTTTTTTCAGACACCCAAGGATGACATGCTGCTATGTTCTCCTAATGATTTTCGGTCATACCTTGAGGATTTTGACGAAAATTTCTTTGAGCACTTGGATTTATTCCATGAAGAATATTATCAACTATTGTTGTGCTCAGATATTGATAAAGGTGAGGACATTTCTTTCCCAGAGAAGGATCCTTATGACAATGTCTTCTAACTCCCTTTGACTATTTTATCTCGATGTGTCACTAAAGGTGTAGTTGGAAAGAATGCCCTTTGTCTTAAGTTTTCTCTGACGAAAATATTACTTTTAGAATTCAAGGGTAGGTTTAATACCTCAAGAAGAAGTTTGTTATCTCAATATTCTAGCCTTCCCTTGAGAAATTGTCAGTCATTCCCTAGGTTCTTGTTAGTTCCCTCCCAGACATCATATTGTGAAGACATCCAAGGTAGCCAACCTTTAGACTCTTTGAGTCAGTCTATTGAACCTTTGATTGTTCACAATCCCTTTCTGAGATGGATTGAGCACTTTCCCGAAGGTGTGAATTTATCATGATTTTTTCCCTCCCTCCTGCCTCCATGATCTAGACTTTACAATTTCTGATGATACAATACATTTTCTAACTCATGTTATTTTTGTGTTGGACTTATCATTGTTTTGGTTTATTATGAAGCACATAGGCAGGTATTATGAGACATTTCTAGGATGGTTTCACTGGATGTTTGACTACACCTAGCATTCAACTAACAGGTAAGTAGAGGTAAGTAGGTAGGCATTTGCATTCATTGTATATACCATATGAATATCATGATAGAGTGGTGTAGTTGTATTTCCATATGATTATATGATTGATTTCATTTCATTGTAACATATATGAGCTAGGGGTGATATCACCACCACAAAATATTACTAATCTCTTTTGTTGAGATCTAGCATATCACAGGTCATGCCAGAGATGTTGAGGTTCTCATGTGCTCTACGGTGAGCACATGTCCCCAAGTTGGATCCAGATGTTATCCCCTATCCTAGGGATAACTAAGGATATTATGTCTATGCATTTCCATCATTGCTTTTGATAATTACTACCACTTTGTCAAGTTTATGTTATAATTTCTGGTCATTTTTAAAGCTTTATTGAGGCATAATTGTGAAGTTATCGCTATATATACATTGCTATTATAGATACTTCTGTTGCTTCAACTTTTATATCAGCTTGTTCTTTTTATTAAAATTCTATGGTTTTATGAAGCACTAACATCATATGGTACTTGCAAATAGTATTTTTTCTTGTTGTCTTGTTCTAGGCAGGTACACTTAAACATTACTTTGCTTCATCTCATTAAAACCTTTGGAAATTTTGATCAGAGTGACCTGTGAGAGGGGTGGGACTTTATTTATACCCTTTCCTTAGCCTTGTCAAACCCCCAGGTCACTGGGGACGTATCCCCTAGGGTACTACCCCTAAATAGAAAGAGGTATCTTGTTTAGATGACAGTGATAGGACAACCTGCTTGTTACACCAATTTAGTACCCACTTTCCTTTGGCTTTGGGAGAGTAAAAATTGTGTGATAACAAGGCCAAAAGGAATTTTCCTATATGAGAATGTACCCCAAGGACATAGAAACACTATTTTATGATGTTCCTCGGGCTTGATCTGAATTTGGTTGTACCCGAAAAAATCGTCCATAAAAGAAAAGACCTCACAACCGGCACATTCATCAACAATATAGTCAATGAATGGGGTTGGAAAATTATCTTTTAGGAAAGATTTTTTCATATCACAAAATTCCATACAAACATGGATCGTACCTTGATTTTTGTTGACAGGAATAGGGTTTGAAACCCATTCCATCGATTGCACTGGATAGATGAAACCAACCTTGGTGAGTTTCACTACCTCATCCTTGATCGTCGATGCCTTATGAGGATTGACTGGGTGAAGATTTTGTCGAAAGGATTAACATCGAGGTAAGTTGTGATATCATGTTCAACTATACGTGGGTCAATTCCTGGCATATCCTCATAAGACCAGGCAAAGATGTCGCAAAACTCTCTAAATACTTCAATATAGACCTAAATCTCTTCATGGGAACAATCTTCTCCCACAAAGACGTTTTCCATGACGCTGGGGCTTCTGGAGATGTCGATATGAATTGTTTCAGCTATAATTTTCATGTTTCCCTTAGCATAGATTTTTTGCATGGCCAGAGGGTTAAAAGGACAAGGGGAATATCTATTCATGGTCATAGTGAACTCTCTTGCCTCTACTCTCCTCATCTCAGGTAAGAAATAAGATATTTGGTGAAAATCATCCCAAGGTCTATCCAGCCCAGTCATTGCCTCCAAAAAATCCTTATCATAGGGAAAGACTAAGTTCAATCATGAGTGGCAAGAGAGTCTTGAGCCTAAATAGGCTCGAGAACGAGATCTAGCTCCTATGGGGGAGACATATTAGGGTTGGACGAAGCTTGTTGGACAATATTGTACATAACCTCAACAACAGATAAGGGCATAGCCAATCCAAGGTTCCCTACCCCTTCCATCAAAGCCAATGGGGAAGGTAAAATCCATGGTTTATTAAAGTAACTTGTTCTAAAAGTAGTGACTTGAAATATCGCAACCTTCGGTTGGTCAGGGAAAATCGAAATAAAATTGACATCATTAGCAGGCGGTGGATAATAAAAAGTACCCATTAAAGATGGAAACAATTCGACACCTAAGTTGATGGTACATGGCTACAGGTTGTTAATCATCAAGACCGTGGATGCCCCCATTTAAGGGTCAGGACGTGAGAAGGATAAATGATCAATGGTTATGATCTGACCTTTGTGAGTAAAACATAAGACCCAAAAAAATGTGGATACAATTGCTTTCATAGCGTAGGTCCAACTTCTCCCTAACAAAATATTGTAGTCGAGAGGCGCATTGACTACTTCTACCTCGATGCACATGAGTTTTCCCTCCAGCTGCACGGGGAAGGAGGGAATTATGCCATGTGGTATAAAAGATCGACCGTCAAACATGGTTAGAAAGGTGGGTGACGGAGACAACTTAGGTTGTCCAATGGCCTTCTAACATGCTAACGACATCACGCAAGTCAAGGCACCCTCATCAACCACCGTACGAAAAATGTTCCATGTCAATGATTTTGTGGCATACACCACTACTATCTGAAAAGCGACGTGGTGAGGAAGATGAGGTTTATAATCTGTACATTAAAAAACAATCATTCCTGAGTTAGTAGTCTTGGCCACTCCCAAGGCAAACAACAATACTTTCCTATGTGAGGGGTAACTCTGGAGGACTTACAAAGAAGACATTGCACAAGGAGTTTGTGCCATATCCTCCATGACAGAGTAATTATGAGCAACCCTTGCGTTCAGGTTGTGAGAATCCTTTTTAAATGCACCCTTTGGGATGTGATTCATATTTTCTCCCACAATATTCTCAATTTGAAGAGGAGGCGGTGGGTTGGAGGCTTCTTTTCCTTTCTCAGTAGATTATGTCATTATGTAATTATGAACCCTGGTCTGGAAATGAGAATCAGATTCCATCATATAAACATTTGCAGCTCCATTATTAGCATTAGGCATGGGGGCTCTCTGATTTCCCCTAGGCGCATTCATGGATGAGGAAGCTTGGCCATATTTTACCCTTATGGAAAAGGGTTGGTTAACACGATAAGTTGTTGTTGTGCCAATAGATTTTGGGCTTCCTCAAGATGAGGGCATTGGTGGGTCAAGTGGTTGTCCATGCAAAGATTACATAGAAACTTCACTTTCCTCTTTTAGTTTTCACCCTCGCCAACATTATTCACAACCTTATTATCCCCCTTACCCTTCTTTTTTTATATTTCCTCTTTCCCTCAGATTGTTAGTGTTGGCACAGGTGCAGACCCAAGTTTCAACGCTACAACATAGCACCAACAAAACCCTAACTAAGGGCCCTTTTGGAAACACCTGCAAAGCAAATGAAGTCTCACCTGAGGTAGAGGCAAGGGTGGTTGCAGGACTCAGGTGTCTACAACCTTAGCTGGGACACATATTTGTGATTGTAATACTTAATAGAGCACTTAGCACCGACAGTTCATCAATATTCAACCACTATTTACTTCGCATATAAAACAGAGCATTGCATCATTCATTCATATCTGATGTATCTAAGAACTTATCATAGAGAGATATATTAGATCTAGCAGATTCAAGAACTAAGAACATTCACATAGGTTAGATATAACATCCATATACATCATTAACACAAGCATAAACAAATCTATCTATCTGTATCAAAGCACTTAGTAAGTAAAGACAAAAACACATCAAGACATCACATAAAGCAGAGCAACACAACATATACGTGGTTCACCCCCACCCTCGAGATACGTCCACCAACTCTTCTTCTTTATTATCTTTGTCAAGCTTCTTACAAGAACATAGCATCAAAATCCTACTCTACAGAAGACAAGAGATCTGTGCGCACTCTGCCAGATCCTCCTTCTTCAAGATAGGGTACAACACCAAGACTTCTTACAATTACTTGCATGTAACTCTGCAAGTCTCACACAGTATGCACAAAGCATCCACAATCCATACTTAGCACTTAGCCCAATATCACACAAATATGCATATCCCCCCTTACGTTGCCTAGACATCTATTTATAATTTACAAAATAGGCCTAAACATGGGTAAACCCATGGGCCGACATCCCATACTCGTTACATAATCCCAAATCCCAAAAAGGACCCAAAAAGGGGGCGAGATCCCGTGATCTCTGCTTCATCTTGCGCTCCGCCTTCGACAGGCTGTCGAAGTCCCAAAATAGGTCAACTTGACCAAGGATCTCCCAAAACTTGTTCAAGGGCCAACAGGCCCCCAACACTCACCTATGACTCATCCCGATTCACTCTGATCTAGGTATTTCTTCTTTGAAAGCATCAAGCTTGGCTCAAGATGCTTTGACTTGTTGTTGTGCTACGATCTCTTGTTCAGCGAACTCTTGGATGAATACCTTGTTCACAGGTCCCTCTATGAATTTTTCAGCTGCAATGACAACCTTCTCCAGTTCTTCTCCTCGGCCTTCGACCTCTGTGAACAATTGGTAGGCCTTATATTGTACAAGTTGGAGCCTCTGAGTTACTTCCATAACTCTACTCTGGATAGTGTGGATCTGTTGTTGGGCGGTGCATTTCTCTTGGGATCACTTCATTCTTTCCAGAACTAACAAGGGCTTCAACTACACCTGTAAAGTTTCGGCTTGATACTTCACCAATTGGAGCTGTGACTCCAGTGCCTTCAGTTTTGGATTCTCAGTGATTTTCTCGTAGGTCTGGGCACTGCGATCAATGAGTTTCTTACATTCCATAGAAACGGATTTTATTCTCTCAACTGTACTTCAAGCAATTGCTTCTCTTTGATCCCTTACATCCTGTGGAGTCTCGAGCACTGTGCGAAGCTCTAAGTCTATTATGCGTTGCTATGGTTGTTGGATAAAATTCTACAAGATGCTCTACTTGCTACATGACTCAGTCCTCTACCTTTATTTCTAATATTGTCACAGAGCGAAGTGCTCTGCTGACCGCTTCTTTCACTTTGAGTTTCTCTGCAATCAATTGTTCTTTTCCTTACTGCATATATTCTTTTTCTTCATCGAACTTCACTTGGAGAGAAATATTTTCATGTTCTGCAGCTTAGCATTGTTCTACAAGTACTCCTTGTACTTGCATCAAAGCCTGGGTAGCTTGTTCTGTTTCATCTTGTGCTCGTTGAAGGCGAGCTTCGACTGTATCAGCTAGTCGGTGGAGTTGGGTTGGCTCATCTCCCAACTCTGGTTCTCCCGATGGCAGAGGCACAATGGAGACTGTGTGGCTAGATTGAAGGGCCTGTTGTACCCCTTGGAGTTTGATTTCAATTCTATCATACATTTCCTCCTGCTTCGCTCCTTGTTTCTCTTATATTTCTAGTGAAGCGTCGTTTAGGGCTGCTATGATGAAGTTAAAATCAGCGGAAGTGAGGACAGTCTGCATCTTGGTCATGGTGGCTTTCGATTTCTTCCGGGAATAAGGTTTCAAGGGGGAAACCTTCCTCTTCTTCAAAGGCTCAACCTCGTCTCTGGGCGGTGTTACTTCACTGGGCTTATGTTCAGCTTATACTTCGTCATCACCCCCTCATTCAGGTGACACTGAAGTAGTGTTTCCTGAGGTGCTGCTTAAATTTTGGACCTCCTCAGTCTTCTTGGGTGTATTTTTTTCTTTATGAGTGTCCTCTAGGATGTCAATATCAGATATCTCTGCAGGGTTGGTAGGAATAAGGAGGTCAGCAGACCATTCCTTAGTGATCTCCTCAAGGTCTTCTTCTATAAGTTTATAATATGACTGGAGCTGCTCTTTATGTTCATCTTATCGCGCTGTAATGTAGATGAAGTGTTGACATGCGTTGAACTTCATCATGGGTTGGAACCTATGTAAGGTGTTCAGACTCATGTGAGGCTTAGCTTTGAAGGCTCTCTTGAGTTAGAGGTAATATGTATGAAACACAGCATTTGATTGCCATTGTTTGTTCATATCACTTGAATACCACATGGTAGCAAACTTCGCAGCAAGCAATTTGAACAGATCTATGTCAGGGAAGGTCGCACCTTCCGACATATCCCAGGCAACAAATGCAATGAGGATTAGGAGCCATCTTAAATGAAATCCATAACCCTGATCTTGTGCTTTTCGACAGTCTAGTTAAAATTGGTTAACTAGGTACTTCACCCAGTTCATCTATAGGCCTTTCGTGCACTTCCCTACGAGGTCAACGAAAAATATAGTGACCTGCGTAGGTTGGTTCTTCCTTACTAACTTTCCATATATCAGTTGACATGCTAGGTGCACTACGCCACTCTGGATAGAAGCTACCCTGTAGCCTCTTGTTCCCTTCTCAACGTCGCCATATGTATCATTGATCTTTTGTGTTAGTGCGCGATCTGCAGATTTTCCTGGATAAAAGTCATGTGGGTCGGGTCCTTGCATACTCGGTCCTGTGATCCTGTGGATCAGCATTGGGTCAATTGTAATGCGACAGTCTAGCCATAAGTAGCTTCCATGGTAACACGACAATAGCAGCTTGACACATGCGTTGACTTCCTGGTGTCTTCTGAAGTGTGGGATCTTCATGACATTCAGCAGGGTGGACTACGCAAGGTTCATCGTCCATGATTGAGGGATGATCTTTGAGTTCTTCCCCTTTGTTCTAGTTAGGTACTTGTATGGGGCGACCATACCATAGATCTTATGATCTCTGAGGTTGAAGTCGTTGAACTTCAATGCTTTGATATTATCCTGCTCTGCTCAAACTATGTGTATCCCCTTCGGGAGGTATGCAGTGACGATGGTGTAGTCGAAATCTTATGGCATGTTATCACGATTCAATGCACTAGCTAGAGGCAGGATGTAATCAGGCAATATGGTTGGAATCAACGTCGCATTTGCTAGGTCATCTTTATGCTTGGTTCTCTTTTCTGCCGATGGTTGGGATGGTCTGGCTCCATGAGCAGTACAACAGAGAGGCTTTCACCATTCTCGTTGATGAATCTTGTACACCTACAGACATCGAAATTACTCTTTCGGTCATGAGGTCGATGAGAACTTCTTCAACAACTTTCTCTGCAGCGCTGAGATCATCCGACATACATGCTCGAGGTTGGAAATTATGAGTTTGAGGAGTAAATTAGACATTACAATGGGATAGAGGGAAATATCACAATGATCACTGTGTAAAATCAACGAGTCTGTGAGATCAAATTCATGATTAGAAAAAGTGTTCTTGGTGCATGGCATGATGAGATAAATAGATAACTTGGAAACAGATCTCTTACGATGGGTGAGAAGCCTTCATTAACTTTGTTATGTCCATTATGGCGCGGTCCAATGGTCTGGTGGCGAACCATAAATGCCTTTCTACCCATTCGGGGGGTCGACTGAATGGTTATATTGGTCCCAACGGCTATATTTCTTCGCCCTGGTGAAGTTCCATGTGACGTTGTTCTGTTATCCCGTCGAAGTTCCAATTTTGCAAATTTTCCTTTTGCGAAGTTTCCTCTGGAACCTTCTATAACTTTTCAATATTATCTCTCTTATTACTTAGTTTTCTAGCTTTCTTCCCAGTGATATTCGTCTCGGTATGCGTTTTTCCATTCTGACTCTTATCTTCTGTTGGCATAGTCACTTCGCACTGTTGAGATTCTTTCCTAAGATTCAAGGGTGATACTTCTTATTTATCTGGAATAGGTACTTCAATATTATTTGGGTCTTCTAGTGTTCTTGCAACTTTGGCATCTGGGTCTCTGGTGTTAAATAGCCTCGATCTGTTCTTTTTTTCTTCAATCAAGTGTGTTATCCTTCTAGTCATAAAATATTTTAACTCTTGCTTCTTTTGCTCTAAAACTTCTTCTTCTACTTTCCTTCTAGCCTGATCTATTTCAATCCAAGGTTTTCCTAGTAACATGGTAAATGGGGCGTTTTTCTCAATAAATTTAATAATCTCAATATCTTCCTTTATCGAAGTTCCATTGGCATTCATAGATATCTGGGTGAGATTTCCACATAGGTTTATCAGCTTTCCTCTAAATATACCTATTCCTCCCAATGAAGGAGTCATAGCAGGTTTCCCTAAAATTTCCCAAGTTCTTTTTGTCATGATATTCACCTATATTTCCTCATCTAGAACATAGTCAATGTCGAAGTCTCCTATTCTTGATTCAAGGCATTCTTTTTCTTTGAAGGTCTCTGATAAGATGACATGTTGGTGGTCATTCAGGGATTCTTTTATCTGTATAAATACTTTCTCTGATTCTTTCTGGGGTTCTTCCATAATCATAGTTTCTGGATCTGCCTTAGGGTTTTATTGTCTCATGTTCATTCCTTCAATCTTAGCAATCATTCTAGGGAAATCCAATACTTCATGGTCCATAGCTTTGCAACAAAGACAACTAGGTATTCTCCTAGGGCATTCCTTAGCAAGATGTCCCAGTTTTCTACAACTGTAACAGAGGGTTAATCCTCTCTTTATTTTAAATGATTCCCAACTCTTTATGTACTACGCGCTAGGATCATAGTAGCTAACCTGCAAACATTTCTTTCTAGGATCCTGCATCCACTTGTTAGTCCAAACATTCTTTCTATGCACATGTATAACATATCTTTCACTATTCTTATCAGATCTACACATATCAAACCTTATTTCATCTATTAGTGCCCTAGTTTTCAAGCTAGGACAGAATCTATCAAACATAGCTAGATCCATACTGTTGAAAAAAAAAATTCCACTTATCTTACTTCTACAAAGCACAAAGCTTCCAGATATATAAATTTTCACTATTCTTACCTTTATCAGAGTACAGAGCCTCCAGATCTTACCTCTTTTCTTCAGATCTGACCTCTTTTTTTGGCACAGAGCTTCACAAGTCAAGTGGAATGTTGTGCACTAGGGAAATAGATCTGCATACAAAGCTTTCACAATTTCAGGTTAGATCTTTGCACAAAGCTTCTTCTTCCTTAGTTCCTATCAATCACAGTTTCAGGTCCTGGCAACGAAACCATTTGTTGGCACAGGGGCAGACCCAAGGTTCAACGCTACAACAATGCACCAACAAAACCCTAACTATCAGCCCTTTCAGAAACACTTGCGAAGCAGATGAAGTCTCACCCAAGGTAGAGGCAAGGGCGTTTGTAGGACTCAGGTGTCTGCAACCTTAGTTGGGACACAGATCTATAATTGTAATACTTAACAGAGCACTTAGCACCGACAGTTCATCAATATTCAACCACTATTTACTCTGCAGATAAAACAGAGCATCGAATCATTCATTCAGATCTGATGTATTTAATCACTTATCATAGAGAGGTAGATTAGATCTAGCAGATTCAAGCACTAAGCACATTCACATAGGTTAGATCTAACATCCATATACATCATTAACACAAGCATAAACATATCTATCTATCTGCATCAAAGTACTTAGCAAGTAAAGACAAAAACACATCAAGACATCACACAAAGTAGAGAAACACAACATATTTGTGGTTCAACCCCACCTTGGGCTGCGTCCACCAACACTTCTTATTTATTATCTTTTTCAAGCTTCTTAAAGGCACATAGCATCAAAATCCTACTCCACAGAAGACAGGAGATCTACGTGCACTCCGCCAGATCCTCCTTCTTCAAGCTAGGGTACAACACCAAGCCTTCTTACAATTACTTGCACATAACTCTGCAAGTCTCACACAATATGCACAAAGCATCTACAATCCATACTTAGCACTTAACCCAATATCACATAGATATGCATATCCCCCCTTACATTTCCTAGACATCTATTTATAATTTACAAAATAAGCCTAAACATGGGTAAACCCATGGGATGACATCCCATACCCATTACATAATCCCAAATCCCAAAAAGCACCCAAAAAGGGGTCGAGATCCTGTGATCTTTGCTTCGTCTTGTGCTCTTCCTTCAACAGGCTATCGAAGTCCCAAAATAGGTCAACTTGGCCAAGGATCTATCAAAACTTGGTCAAGGGCCAAAAATTGGTTACCCTTGGGATTCGTCGATTGCACATTGTGTACATCCGACGTTTTGGTTATGGGGGAAACCAAACTAGGAGTTTGGTTGAACACAGTATTTTGAATCGATAACTATTGTAACTGATTAGTCAACTGATCTATGGGCTTGCTCTGTGTTGAGCCTACTATGCCATCGGTGTGAGGCCCATACTTCTATTTGGTCTTGTCGAAAGTCAACTATGGTGCATCTGGTAGGATCTCGTACATCATATCTGATTGAGAGTAAACCAACTCTAGTTGTTGGGCTCTCATGATAGCCTCTTCTTCAGAAAAAACAATGTATTTCACGATGTCTTTAGATGCACAAGGAACCAAGGAATTTAGGAACCACTCAAGCAAAAATGTGGGAGGTACCTTAATTTTGATCAAGCTCTTTCATCAATGTAATTCTCGGATGTGATATGAGATATGGATGGATTTTGTTTTCTCGAAGTTGGCCAACAACTCGGTGCTGACATTGTATCTTACCGGTAACTGGAAATGGTTTAAGAAAACAATAGCCACATCGTTAAAGTAAGCGTACTTCGAGCTATCAAGATCGATATACCATTTTGCGACACCCCCAATAAGAGTGTGTTGAAAAAAACACAACTGAACATAATCATCCTTTAACAAGTTGGATGAGCACCATAAATGAAATGTTGTAACATGATCACCTGGATATTCACCAGGATTGCCTTCAAACTTAGGGATGTCTGAGTAAAACTTAGTTGACATGGGGGGCCAACGCAGATCATGACATACTAGGTTGTTGAACAGCCTTGACAAGTCTGGAAAATGCAGAGTTGCCAATAAAGGTATTCTAGCTTGTGGTGGATTCAAAGGAAAAGAGGGGCTTGGAGGGCCTTGTGTAGGGATTGCTCCTTGCACGGTATTCCAAGGAACTTGGTTTGGGATGCCCCCGACCGACCCTCCCGGCATAGGTGCTAAACCCTGCCCGAGGTTTCACTAAGTGTGGGAGGGGTTTCCTCCGATTGACATCCCTTACGAAGGAAACGAGCCTTTCCAGGGATTTCCAAGACCTTACGAGGAGTAAAATCCTGTCATTGGTCCCTATGAAGGAATGAAATCTTGCATAGGGTTTGGTCAACTAAATATGGGGTTTCCACCTACCGAGAAAGTAGATGATGAGAAAGCACTATTTACAAACACACCAAACAAAGAAAGAGGCATAGACCCTACCAAATTCATATAGGATTGAGGTCCAAGACTCCCCCTATTGAAAAAACTAGAGCTGGTGTTAAGCCCGATTGGATGTTGGAAAGTGCCTCTGAGTGAAGGGGACAGAGGAGGGATATGACCTCCACCATAAGGGATAATGTTAAATGGGGCAGTGGTGCCCATGACAGATCCTTGTAAGGGAGCATTGGAGCTCCCTGCCCCCGCACCAACAATCTATAGAGTATAGTAGGTTAGGATAAAACTAGAGTCAAAACCCGACATCCCATATGAAAAGGGAGCACCAGACATGTCCTGGATAGAGGAAATGATGGTCATAGTCATTGAAGGGACTATGCTACTTCCTGAAGTAGTGGGTGTCTGGAAAACCATATTCTTGATAGGTGGAGGTGGGGGAGGAGGCATGACACCCTCTCCCATGGTAGCCGAGATGGGAGTACGAGGACTCCCAGAAGAGGTAGCACTATATGATTCCATCATTTTCGTCTAACAAATTGATGTTTAAGTAAATTCACCTCAGGAGGGACTATCTGAATAAGAAGAAACGTTGATAAGTCAGTGATCGGAGGGTTTGCGAGCCTGAAGCCTTCAAATTTCAGGTCAGAAAAGGTGGACTCCTCCGGTGCAGTAAAGTATTTTGTAGGAGTTGGCATGGGTATAGTTTCCTCTGGCTCAGTCACTTCAAATGAACCCTCTTGATCTAGCATGTGCCTCAGCGGTGGCGGAGGTGGATCCAAAGTAACTAGCGGCAGGCCCTGAAGACTACGCGAATGACAGAGTTGTTTATATTCTACCTTGTAAAATTATCAATCGAAACTCTAAGGTTAAGCTAGCATTAAACACAGAGCACAAACTCAAAATTTCCTAATGGAAAATCAATTAAACAACTGACTGGAAAGAAGAACTATTATGCCAATCGACACTAGAGAAACTTACCGGTGCAAGTGTAACTTGAACATGGAAAACCTCTCCAGGTATACTCTGCTAAGTGTGATCTGATGTCTTCCCTAGGTACCATGGTATAACCCCACATTCACCTGTGTAAGTCCCTAAAAATAGTAAATTGGTTTGCCAGCTCGTAGACAGTCACCAGGAGGGTACAATCAATAGTCGGGATGATCGTAATGAGCAGCATAACAAATTCTGAAGCCTTTCAAGGGTACCGAAGGAAAATGGTCTAGAATAAAACTGAGGATCTCAAATGGATTTGAGGTCAACCTCTTTTGTGACCTCCTCCACTCTGTGGTTGTGGATTATTAGATACCCTAACAGAGGTTTTTTCTAATCTATCAGCGAGAGCATCTAAATCCTTACAGTTGTTTTTACAATGAGTGGAAGTACCATAGAATTCACAATATATGGTATAAGGAACATATGGATAATTTTGCAAAATAAGGAATTTTCTTGGAGGTTGATGGCCATAAGTCCTACAAATATTGTAATACTCCCCATTCTGTGAACTCTGGATGGGAGGTGGACTCTGGTAAGGTGCATTGTTCTGAAACTAGGTAGATAAAGTGACATGTGCAACTCCACCTAAAAATTTTTGTAGAAAGGGTCCTATAGGGGGGATTAGTGGAAGTCCCCCTCATAATAATGGGCACTCAAAGGCATGATTCCCTTCACTCTTGCACTTGGTACACCATACTTTTTTTCTACCAATCTTAGATGATGTTGTCTCTTGTATTTTCTCTATGAGAATGATAATTTGATTTTGAAATTGGGATAAGTCTCTGTTTGCACTAGTTATTGTAGTTTTAGCATTTCTAGGATACCCAATCATGGATTCAATTCTCAATGCTTGCTCTAAATACTCTCTAGTATTGGAAATATTATATTGCATTAAAGGGATCTGAGTTAGAGAAAGTAGCCCTTGAATAAACCACTCATTGTTCTAGGTATCAAGGATGCATAATGTAAGCCTACCCATGAGATCTTGGAACCTTTGAGCATACTTTGTTGTTATCTCCCCACCTATATGCCTAATTTCCTTTAGTTCTTCTATTCTCTATTGTTCATACTTGGGTTGTTGAAACTTAGTAGTAATTTTTTGTTTAACGTTGGGTAGAGTGAGAGCCACTCCACTAGGTTTCCAACCTACAAACTTCTTATACCATTGTAATTCCCTTCCTCTAAGAGTTGTCTGGAACTCTATCACTCAATAAGAATATGTTATTCCCTTAGATCTCCATATACCTTCACACAAAAACCAATGTTGTTCAACATCTTCCTCACCCTTATCCCATAAATCCGGGTATCTCATAGAGGACCCTCCTTGAGCCCATGCCATTCCACTAGGTGTAAATCCTACTAAAAGAAAACCACTTGGGCCTGGTTGCATAATCAAATTTTTATTTGATGCTAAAATTGGATTAATAATCCCTTGGGTTGTACCTAAATATCCTCGACTACTACCTCCCAAATATGTTCCAATATGACCATTAATACCACTTGAACTATTAGGTGAAGGAAAATGTAAAGAAAAATGAGTTGTTCATTGTACCTTATGATTTAGAGGCACTTAAGGTGTAGCTGCGTTTTGTTTGGTTCCATTGGCATCAGGTAGTATTTCTTAAATATGAGAGGATTTATTCTCTTGAAACATTCGATTCACATTTGTAACTCTATTGTCTAATTCATTGCTAATTTTAGCATCTACTAGTTCTCTTGGTTTTGGTTGTTCTACAACTCCTTCTGAGGTTATCTCCACTTCTTCAATATAGACTGTTGCATATACCCTCAAATTTTATCTACCCATTTATTTGAACTCTATTGGCACTCCCTTAATACCTTTCCATATGCTTCCTTCCATTGTTATTCTTCTCTCTCTTAACCATGAGCTAGCCAACTCTCCTTTTTTTCTCAATTTCCACAACTCTTTCAACCTTCATTCACTACTACCTTCATCACTAATTTCCCTCTACAACTACTCACTTTTCTTCATTATTTCATGCATTTGGTTAATCCACCACCACTCTATGACAACAAAACTCTTCAAAACATGTTCATCCCTCTCACTAGTCTCTAATCCCCCTCCCCCCCCC
>JASDQU011443586.1:7909-38110 GCA_032191745.1 Picea mariana | reverse complement strand
CAGGCATGGGTACCCTGGTTACAAACCAGGGGCCCTGGTTACTAACCTAGGGTCTTTATCAAAATGTGTCTCAGATCACATATCCCAGGAGTGCACTGGGTGCCCTAGATCTCGTCTAGGGTCTTAGCCATCCTCCAGGAGAATGGCTCTCGCTGCTGCATGTAAATTCAACAGTGTGGGGCCCAGCCAAGGGGGGCAGACCTCCTGGAAGCCTTGAAGGCTACATTGGCACACATATCAAGGCAGAAAAGGTGGCTGAGGAGGAGATAAAAGAAGGGGCTGAGGGGGTGAAGGGCACTATTCTCATTTGTGAGGATGAGCAAGTGTGAGGAAGAGGGTGCTTGGGCTGGAGTTAGCAGCTGAGGCAAGTGTCCTTGAGCAAGAGAGGGAAGCAGAGGCAAGGAATAGTTCTGGGCAGCGAAGAAGGCCAAGGATGAGGGCGTTCCAGGCAGAGTGAGAAGGCCAAAGTGTGGCCAGAGTTTGTTGTTGCACAGGGCCGTACAGAGTCCGAATTATTCAGCCAGCAGAGGCCAAGAACAGGTCGTACCAGCCAGCACAGGAGAAGGCCGTACAGGGCTGAACTTGCACAGGCCATACGAAGGCCGTACAAGCTCAACCGTACAGGGCCAGAACAGGCTGGGCCGTACAGCTGTTGGTGAGCCTGTTTTTCTGCTGAGAGGAATTGAGATTTGGCTGAGAAAATTTGTTAGAAATTTTCAGTTACCTTACTGCTGTAATTTTTCTCTTGCTGGCCCAATAAAAGCCCCTCTTAGCTGGTTTTCCCCATACTGGAGTTTCCAGGGTACATCTGGTGTTCTTGTCCTATTTTAATGTTTGGTTTAATGTATATTTCCGCTATGATTTTCTGATGTTATAACTCAGCTGTAGGTAAATTGCATAATTCTGAAATTTATAACAGCATGTATAAATTTCTGGTTAAGTAGATTATTGGCATTTAATCTCAGTGACTGAGTTATAGAAAAATCAACAGTGCCCTCTCCTTAGTGAACCACTTATGTTATTCTTGGAGGGTGCCCTTCTTTTGGAGATTATTTTATTGTTTCTTGGAGAGTGGTTGTAACCACCTTGGCAATTTTTCCTAAGGCACCTCTCACATTGAGATTATTATATTCTTTTTGGTGGATAGAGCTTCTTGGGGTGTGCCCTACCTCTCTTGATTCTCTCATGTTGAGAGATTAAAAAATATATTTGATAAACAATTCTTCATCCATGTAATATTTTTTTAATAGAACTGGAGAAGATTTTATTAAAAAGTCTGCCATAATGGCAGAAGAAGGAAGCATACAAAATCACAAAATCAGCCTTTGCATAAGAGGCAAAAAGAGGCTGGAATCTAGCTAGAATGTTCACAGAGTTTAAGTCTATATGAGTCTTATACAGCATATCAAAATTTCTTCTGGTATATAGCCTATAATAGATGCCTAACAACATAATACAAAAATAAAACATCTGCAAATCTACTAGCTTGGGGTAGCACTCCTGCCTGGCTTTTCTTCCATCTGTTCTGGCGACGAGTTGAGGTCTGGAAGGCATTGTTGCGGACCTGGAGAGGAAGCCTCCTCAGAATTGACGGTGATTGAGCAGGTTGGTGACTGGGTTCATGGGCGAATCCTCAATTCTTCAACTTCTGAGTGAATTGTTGCACATTCATCTTGGAGTTGATGTTGTCCCTACCTCTGTTCTGCTAGATTTTCCATTGCTGTGAGCATTTGAGTGGATAGGCCATGCACCTGAATCTGCAGAGCCTAGATGGACTGGACCAGCTCTGCATGTTCTTCCTCTCTTATCTCCTATCTCCACCTTGCTACTACTGCTTGAAGTCGCGCCATGACTTGAAGCTTGTTTATAACCTCTGTGATAAATAATTTCATATCTCCTTCCTTCAGATTCAATGCTTCAAATCTCTGCTTCGAACTATCCTTTTGTGATTGAGCCCAAGGTGGAGCAATTAAAAGACACTCCCAGCATGCTTGAGCCAACACCCATGTCGAGGAGGAAATTAAAACCATCAAATCCATAACACCTGAAAAGACTTCACACAGCATGAGCGAATGACAAGGGGGAACAGAACAATCCCCGTCATGAACGGTTATTTGCAGATCGAACCATGGTGACACAATCTCCCTTCGAAAAAGTACAACAGCCATGAAGCCAAGGGCCAGTACAACCTGGAGAAATGACCGAAACCTTCTTGTGGCAAACTGGGCCCATGCGCATTTGGCTGAGGGGCATTGTATTCTCCTGTATTGAAGGAAAGGGGGGATGGTACTATGTGAGCCTCTCGTGTGGGAGGAACGAAGACCTTTGAATGCTGAAGCCATTCCATGTCGTGTCATGATTGCACAAATGGAAATTGCAGTGGGTGCATGTATATGTGTACTCCACCCATCACTTCAAAAATCACTCCTCATATAATCATCTTTGCTTCCCCCTTTACGACGAATGCTCCATACCTTGGGATGAATCATGGAATTGAGGTGGCTGAGATATGTTCATTGACCCGTAGAGTTTCTAACTTTCTATAGGGTCCCTCAAAGCTAAGTTTGCTTGCGCATCTGCTATGGAGTTATTATGCTGAAGGATGTGATGAGGGATAAAGGATTGGAATGCTTCCAACTGATGATGTATTCGTCGGAAGATTGATGCTAGCTTCATTTCTTTCGGCAACATCTTTTTTCTCAATTGGTTTATGATTACTATGGAATCCCCGAGGATTGAGATGGAGCTTATTCCTTGTTAGCATGCCAACTTCAATCCTTGGAGCAGAGCATATGCCTAAGCCTGGTTGTTTGCAGCCTGCCTGATATTCCAAGAGGAGAAGCTTAATATTTTCTCCTGGGGAGAAGAGAACCCCGCCTGCTCCTGCCGCCCCAGGTTCATCCATGTAATATTTTATTATTAGTTAGACATGTCTATTTTGAGCATTACTTCGACATCTCAACTTTGATCATTTAGAATATTATTATTTTATTATGAGGTGGTAGAACCTAGAACTCTATAAGTAAGGCTCCCCTTATTTGTAATGGTTGTTGTTGAGGGAGATAATATTAGAGCATTACATTTCTTGGAGCAAATATTGAGAGATCAACTACTTTATGTTGTGTGAGAAATTTATTGTGAATTCGAGATTTTGTTATGCAAGCAAAAGGATTGAACCAGGTCCATCCAAGAAAGAGACAACTTCAAGTTGTGTACTTAAACTAAGTGTGAATTTTCTCCCTTGCTTATTTTGTTTTGTATGTTTTAAATATTTCTCATCTAGTTTCTTCAAATGAGTAGCAACTAGATCTAGTAATATTTAGGCAATATTTAGGCAAGCAATACCTAGGTTTGATTTAAAAATTGATACGTTTTGGGGTCATTTCCTTGCACAATTTCTCGCTCTAGTTTTCATCCATTGAGGATTTATGTTGCATGCTTTAGGGCAGGCCTTTAATCCTTGAATATAGATAAATTTAGGCCCTCCTCGTGATAGTAGATGACTCCATTAGCCCAAGGATAAGCTAGACACTAGTCTACCTCCCTCATCCATCCACAAACAAAAACAAAAAAATAAATCAATAAATTTCATTTTCTGGTAATTTTTTCCTTTCTTTTGTATTCTGAAAATTATCTTTAGATTTATGTTTTAAATATTTTGTAATTTCTACAACATATTTAGTTCAGAAATCTTAATTTCCAGCAATACATCTTAGTCTAGGATCTCTATTTTAGACCTTAAACTAGATTAGTTTTATTTTATGCATGCTGGAAATTACAATTTAGATTTCTATTTGTGAATTTTGTACAATTTCGGCGCTTATTTACTTTTCAGCATAGCAATTTGGCCTAGGAACCTTATTTTTATATCTAAAATAGGCAAAACTTAATTTTGGACATTATGGAATTTGATTTTATTTTCTGTTTTAAGCAAACTGTAATTTCCAGCAATTAGTTTATTGAAGAAAATTTCATTTCCAGATTTGTTTGAGTCTAAAAACATTATTTTCAAATCTAATTATTTTCTGCATTTCCAGCACTAAATATAGCACAAAAAAGATTGCATTTGAGTCTGAAAACCTAATTTCCAGATCTTAATTTAAACTCATTTCATATGTTGAATTTTCTCTATGCTTAGCTCAGGCACATGTAGTTTATTTCATTTAGCATGTACTTGAACCATAAACAAATGCAGCAACACCATACACAAGTGCTGCAATAACCAAGATCACAAGAAGAATAACCATGCACAAGAACACAAGAAGTATCCTGGGAAAACCCTTCTCAAACAAGGGAAAAACCAGCAATCCTTTGCTATATTCTCAAGAGAAGATCCCCCAAACCATAAACCTAGATGCACACAAGAGGGTGCTCTACAACCTTAAAACTAGCGCCCAAGAGAGGTGCGCACTTCAGTCGTACATGTGCGTGCTGAAATTTCCAAATGGCAAGTGAGAGTGTGTAATCCTCAATGGGGAATCACCTCTATCTATACAAGACTAGACACAGCAATAGGTGTGTCTCTTGGCACAATAGGGTCGACCTCAATAACTCAGTAATATAATTAATCATTACATAATCCATCACATGGGCACACCCAACACTTGGGCTCTCTCTCACAGATGTCACAACTCAGTCAAGAGGAGAACGATCTGGAGGATGTCTCATGAAGCTGCAATCAACAACATCATACACATTGCATTCTGAAATTAAATCTCTTGATTTCCTTAATAAATTTCTGCATTTTTTAATCATATTTAACACAGAAAATTTAGTTTCTAGATTGCATTTGAGCATTTGAACTGGCATTTCCATATCTCAAACTTGCTCAAATTTCATTCTTCTTTGCAAATCTGAAAGTAACAAGCATCATAATATCACCTGAATTCAGATTTCACACAAGTATCTCACTCACACCTATCCAACACTAGACTTGCATCCTATTTGTAACCGGAAACATACCTCATTGGACACACATAAACCAGATTGCAAATAAGATTTGGCTTGAGTTCTCGAACACTATATTCACACCTTAAATCTTGGACATAGATTTATCTTAGGGAAATTCCCCCTTGTGCTAGAGAAGAGCTAGCCTAAAGTGAGACGAAGGGTTGTTGTGGTGACAGTGGGCAACCTTCGTAAGTTTGACTTGAGCTTGAACCTTAGTGATTCGGACTTTTCCACCTTAGGTGCTATTTTCTGTTGTAATAATATCTATACAATGTTTTTCACCTTTCTTTGAGTAATAGGGTTTGGTTTTCACTGTATCTTGGTGCTTCTTTTCTATATTATTGTTGTCTTTCATTTCATTCTCAATCCAATTCATATCATTGGTATCAGAGCAATCTACTCTTTGTTGTTTTCCTGTGCATATCTCCCACAAGGTCAAGGTACAAGAAGATGGGCCTTGAGCTAACTGAGCCTTCAAACAATCCTCCTTGCTAGCCCAAGTGGCCTCACATAGCGAACGAAAAAGACAATGGAGGAGAACATACTATCAAGTTGTTGCTCACAGAAACCCTCAAGTGATAAAGCAAAGAAATAATGGACATTTCACCTAGATCGTTTGACGACTCCCAACAATGACAAACGCATCTGTGTCTAGCAATCCTTTCGAAGGAACGACACCCTTCAAGGTACAAGTTGATTTCAATATCCCTCTATTTGAAGGAAAAACAGATGCAAAAGCTTTGGGGAGATGGTTCGACTAGTTACAGGGTTATTTCTTTGTTCATAATTTTTTCGACAGTGAGAAGATTACTTTTGCACTCCTAAAGTCCCTTACCGTCGTCAAACACTAGTGGGATTCTCAATTTCTCTCTATGAGAAAACTTTCACAGATAGTCCTAGAGCATAAAAGACAGAACCCAGGGTGGATTTTATTGATGCCCTATGTTGTCCCCCAAGTTGTTCCCACTCTCATAGGGACAAATGTTGGGGCATAATGTGCAGGAAAAGTTCCTTTGCTACTCTAGGCCATTAACCTAGCTCTTGATTCAGAGGGTACCCGGAATGAACAAAATATCCTCTTGGAATGCACAGGTAGGGTTTCAAGAAGATAGCATCATGGTAGGCTCAAAAACTAGAAATAGAGATTTGAGTTGTAGTTTTTGGAAGTGATCAATAAGACAAACAACATGGGTATTCGGGAGTTTTTGGCCATAGAAATGATCTTCTGAACCACAGGCACCATAATCTAATTCTGCATAACAAATAACTCAAGAAAAATGGATTTATAGTTATGGGAGGGTTGTTTATGAATTCATTCCCATGGCTGCAAATTCCAGACAACCAACTTAATGGGCATTTAAAACAGAGCCAGCGAGATTAAATAAATACCCATGAACTTTGAAGCATATTGACACAATAAATGCAAGAGCAATCGTTGGAACATTATTTCATCAATTAGGCAAAGCTAATAGCTGATTTACATAAAGATTTTGTGATTATTTAACAGGAAACAAAAAAGGCACCAGGGGTTGGGTTGATTTAGCTCTATCCTGGGTTTCTCCACATACGTATTAAACCAAAACTGTTCCTACGAAGAAAGGAAATGGCAATGGGAGGTTAGTCCACCTCTGCCTCCAACATTTGTAAAAACTGAGGTAGAATGCCACAAATGGAGTTGATTCACCACTGGTGTTATGGCATTCTTCATAATAGTCTCTTCCATAATGGCACACATTGGGTCTCAGGAGGGAAATAACTTAATAAGTTTCTTTCCCAAGCCAAATCTGGCATCTAGACTCATAAAATGATTACAATCTCCCTTTTAGGCATGTAGAAATAATAAGAATGATAGAAGAAAGAAGAAGAAGATTATTTACTTGCTTTGTGCAGAAAGAGTGTTGTTCCAAGCAGATTTCAATCTCTAATGGTCTCATTGCTTCAATTTGCCCTCTCTGGTACTAATTTGAACCTTTCATCCTTTACAAAGAGAATTTTGTTGTATTTTATACACAAATGGGAGAGATATGTGAGCCCCAGAAATCAGCTACAACAACTTTACCGTCAACCAATGAGAAGCCTTTCTTTAAGCTTTTGTCAAATTCTATAAATATAGAAGCTTCCATCCAACTGATTTTGCCTTCTGCCAAATTTGGGGCTGATTTGGTACTGCTATGTTTTTCTCCTATTTCACTCGAGTGACTTTCTCAACAATCAATCACATTCCTCCATTCAGTAACTACCCTAGTTGGTTACAAATTTGGCACATTCCATGCCAAATATCACATCCCCAAGTGAAAAACAAGCAAATTGGTGGAAGAATAAGTTGATTTGGTGATCATTAGTCTTCTTTGGCTTTCAAAACTTGGTTGTAGCAGCACTTTGTAGTGGGTAATAAATTATAATAGAACCCAAGACCTCTTATAAAGTCTAATTACACTTTATGCTTTAGCCATTTATAAACCCACGTTATCTTTTTAATATAAAGTCACTGTATCCTGGGTGCTAAGCGGTGTTGATTTATTGCACAACTTGACTATAGCAACTTACAAGAGTTGGTTGGAATAGAACCCAAGACCTCTTTTTTCCTTTTAATTCTTCATTGCATGTTTACATTAGTGTTCAAACCACTTACATCAAGCTTAAAACCTTTTTACAAGTCTCTTTATGGTAGTGCAAAGTAGGGGTTAAGTTGTGCAAAATGGCTGAAGCTAAAAGAAATAAAAACAAATAGTTTTATGCCTCAAGAGAGGCCCACCATATTGCACATTGGTT
The DNA here is from genome assembly GCA_032191745.1 of Picea mariana. Lineage (NCBI taxonomy): Eukaryota > Viridiplantae > Streptophyta > Pinopsida > Pinales > Pinaceae > Picea > Picea mariana. Next base: position 30,388 of record JASDQU011443586.1, on the reverse strand, counting down.
CTATTTCTAGCTGACTTTTAAAAGCCCCCTCCCACTGGATGAATTTAGACCATTGGATGAGGAAGGAGTGAAATTGATGGCTAAGAGAGGCTTGCAGTGAAGTTGAGAAAATAAATCTTATCCTTTGATCAAACTTAAATGAGCAAATCCAACCACTGGCAGCATTTTGAAACTCAAGCACCCTTGTGCCATTTCATGAAATTGACCACATTCTGCATGATGGACCCTAGCATGTGTCACATAGGGGCATTCATCTCGCCAAGAAAATGTCAACGCAATCCAGAATCACGCAAAACAATGCAATCCAGAAGAGAAAAGAAGGCTGCAAAATTCATTTGCTCCCACAAGAGCTATGGTCAATTTCAAACTGTGAAATTTCAGGGATACATTAGTCTTGTGAGGCCGGCCTTTGACTTTCCCTAGATAAAATCTCAAATAATGGAGCAGAAATGAAGAACTGTTCATTTGAAATCCCAAGGCAAAGTTTGTCTGCAAAAACTACATCTACAATTTTCTCTGACTCTGATGCATTTCAGACCTTGAGAATTGAGACAAATCATCCTTGGGCCCAAACTTAGAAAACTGTGAGCATTCTGGATTTCAAGCACTGAAACTTGAGAAATGATCACTCGAGCATGGTTTATGTTCTAGGAATTTTCCTCACATATGTGCTCTGCATGGGCCTGAAAGAACCATGTCATAAGTAACCTCTACCATCATCAATAGTCTTCTAGAGCAATTTGTCAAGTTGACGAACCAGTGACAGAGAATTGTCCAGTGGAATTTTGCATTGAAAATGCCTATAAAACCATTAAAATTGTGTTCCTCCTTGGTTCTTGGGATTCGTACTGCTATATCTCCCGTATGCAAAATCAAAATGATGCCCCATAAAAAGCAGTGTAGCAAACACAGGGATTTCCAATGACTGGCTGCACAATAGCTTTGGACTCCTCTCTGATATACTTTTCTTAATAGTGCAGGAAATTGGACACTCTGGAGTATCACCTTCAAAGCAACTAGGTAAAGCTCACAATCCCTCCTTGTGAGCAAGGTGTCCTCCACCAATTTGTAGTTCTCGTATTCAAGGAAGACTTCAACAATAACTATATGCATAGAATCAACCACTAATGTCATAGTGATTTTTTGAACAGTCTTCCAAAGAGCATAGTCTTCCATCATAGCATTTCACCATACATGTTCTCCAACTACTTCGTCAATGCTAAAAGGCTTTGTATCCATGATAGACAACATCAATGCAACATGAGTTGGAAACTTCTTAGGAGGATTAGTCACCCAAAATGTAGCTTTAGGTGCTCCCACTTGTCCCTGTGGTTCCTGCAACATCTAGGTAGGCCATCTCGGCTTCCTGATTGAACTAGATGGTACTGAAGCATCTATTCTTCACTGGAACCTTGTTGATCTGAATCTGACTTTCCTTCTCTCTAATCATCCTTTGGGACAGCAACCTTAAGTCCCTCCTCAACCTTTGTTGGAGGCTTTTGAGAATTAGATGGCAATTCCTCCTCATCAAATTTAACATCTTGATTTAGCATTGTCTTCCACTGTGCTAGAATATAGATCCAGTAAGCTTGGGAGGTTTCATTGTAACCGACAAATATACCCTTTATGCTCAAGGGTTCAAACTTTCTACTTCAAAATCTTGGGAGGCCATGTGTTCGGAATATAGATAGTTGTGTTCAATGACCTACCCATAGACACATAAACAGATCCACGTCATGCATCATTGTTTTGTTTTTTTCAATGATAGACCAATTCTTCCTCTCTGCAACCCCATTTTGTTGCAGATTGTATGGCACTATTAGCACCCTCTTGATCCTTGCTTCCCTACAAAAGGCATCAAATTCCTTGGAGGTGCACTCTCCTCCATGTCAGACATTAGCACCTTTATCTTTCAACCTAACTAATTCTCAACCAAGGCCTTGAACTCTATGAACTTATTGAACACTTCATCCATAGTGTTGACTCTTCTTAAAAGAAATCCAAACCTGCCTAGAGGAATCAGCAATAAAAGAGACATAGTACTAAAGACACCAATCTACACACATTTGAATGAATCAGATCAAGAATCTTTGTTGATCCGTGCTCACTGCTTAGAAAAGCAGTCTTGGCATGCTTACCAAGTGCATAGCCCTTGCAGACTCTTGCCTTATTGACCATTAAGTTTGGCAATCCTTGCACCATGTCCTTAAAGAGAGGTAGTGCTCCATAGTGTAGCCTGTAGGTGACCAAATCGCATTTGCCATAACTCACATAGATTGTCACTCTCAAGCACTATAGCACCATGCTTGATTGGATCCGCTAGCAACTTGTAAAGTCTAACTTCATGCACTCTAGCCAAAACTCAACGAAGGTCAGGGTTGTGTTTTCTAATGATCACTTATTGATCATCAAACTTAGTCATAAACTGTAGATCTGTCCTGCAAGGAGTTGAAAGAAGGTTCTTCGTTAAACTAGGAACATAGAAGACACTATGCAACTCTAGAACATCACCCAAAGGCATCCAGAATGACATAGAACCTATCCTAGTCATTGGATATCCATCTTGTTCTTGAAGTCTATAGAAATCCTACATCTTGTTCTCGAAGTCTATAGAAAGCCTTCTTGTTGAAGGTCACGTATCTGGATCCTCCACAGTCCAATACCTCCTTACACTAGAAAATTAATGGAAAGGCACGATACCATGGCGCAAGTTGTCTCAAGTCTAAATGCTAACTCATCCACTCTGACTAAATCTTTTGCATTCCCTGCAAATTGCTTATGCCATTGCTTGGATTTCTTCTTCTCATCACACTAATATGCATAGTGGCCCATCTTGTGGCACTTGAAACACTTCATGTGACTCAATTCTTTCTTACCTTGGTTCAAAGAACATGAATCTTCCTCCTTACCCCTCCCAAGTCTTCCTCTCTTACCTCCTCTCCTCACCTTCCTAATGAGAGCTACGCTTTGGATCTCCTCCACTCTCGCTAGAACTATCTCTAGCCCAGTCTCCTATTCAATGAAATCATCCATGTTACCCCCCCCCCCAAACCTAGAGGTAACTAAGGATATGATGTCTCGAGGCCTGCAGGTAGCAAACATGGAGTGTCGAGAGCCAGGTGACCAGTTGAGCCCACATTGAGCAGACAAAGCCCCTCCTCTCCACCACACATCACCATTCATCATCGACAGCATAGCAGTGTCCACCACACCAGCCTGGCTCATAAAGGGTAGCAGGTCTTGCTTCATGATGTAAGAAGTCCAATCTCATGGTAAGTGTCACTTTAGTAATTGAACCATTTGAGCATGTTGCAAAGGGTCCATTCTTGATTATGGGACGTGCTTGGAAATTATACTTTTTTCCTTATTTCACCTTGGTGGTTGACATGGTTTCCTAGTAAGTGGATCACCCTCAGGAAAAGGGTTGTTACCATAGTTTTTAAAACCGGAACCGAACATCAAACCGGTCACCTATCAACTCGGACATCGAACCGAAACTAGATCGACTTGGACCGGTTTGATTTCAACGACTTGGTTCAATAAAAAATACGTTAAATAATTAAATTTTAATGAAAAAATTATTTTAAAGCTTTCAAACCATGATTCCAAACCATTAAAGACAAATTATGCAAATTTTGCTCGTCTATATGCCATGCAAGGGTGTATATATCAAAATGGCACCGAGTGCAATACATATCAACAACAAAATACATAATCAATGAGGCTCTAAATGACCTCTACAATCCATAATGCCTAGGTAGCCCCCTACCTTGGCCACTGAATAACAAGTTTCCTATGTTGGCACTTGCAATTTTTGAAGCAGAGAAGCCTCTAGAAGAACAGCAGCAGAATAATTATGGTTGGGAATTCACTGTTCCCAAGCCCGAACAACCAACCAAAGGTTGGTAAGGACCATCTAACAATGATAAAGATGACCAACCCCCTGCATGTGTAACGGTTCCTGCTGCTGCAAATTTTTTATGTTTTTATGATGATTAATTATGGACTTTGGTTCCAGTGGTCGCCAGCATGGCAAATTAATGTTCTCGGACTTGGATATTCTTTTGTTCCTCATGTTCAAAGTAGACAATTTCATACCAACTCATTTGAGGAGGATATTTGAAATTTCATAAGCCATTTAAAATTTCATTTTCAGGTTTACCAGAAACTTAAAATTTCGTATTCTTCCTTCTTACCCGATGATAAGCCCATTCTCATTGAGGATGAACTCTACAAGGTCTCCATAGTGCTAACTGGCTAACAGTGTTAAATAAATCTGTCATTATCAACTATAATAGTTTCATTGTGCTCATCCCAGCTGGAACCTCATGTTTGATATCGATTGGTTAGATATCCAACCGGATTCAATCTGATCGGTTCGATACCAAACCGGGCACCAAGCTGGGTTGAAGGTTGGATCGATTCGATCACCTATCAACTTAGTCAGTTTGGTTGTTTGATAACGAGCCGGTCCAGTTTTAAAAACTAGGGTTGCTACAGGGAGGTCTCCTTGAAGGATCATTGTACCATTCCCACTCATACTTACCACTTTCCATACTTCTTCCCCTCTGTTTCCTCATCTTTTGGGTTTTTGGGGTCATTGACCCCAAGAAGGGTCTGTACCTCATTTCATGGGAAGAAGGGGCTAAAGGCCCTGAGGTGTTGTAGCTAGCACTGTAAAAGTCAAAAGCCATAATTTATCCTTCTAGATGCAAGCCCTAAGGTCATGAGAGCCATGAAACTCTTCTTTATAATAAATGAAAGATCTTTTAAAAGAATATAATTAATAAATGTCCCACTTGATGGGGGAATGCATTGTAGTGTCCTTTAATTTCCAGTGCACATGGCACTCAATGTGTTTTAACTTCAAGTGGCATTGCAGTGCTCTTTTTCTTTCCATTGCACATAGCACTCATTGATCAGACAATAAAAAATGAAAGGCAAATAAAGGGGCTTGGAAAAATGTTGCATTGCAAATGAAGGGATGCAGCGCACCCTCCACAAAGGCACCCATAAATGAGACAATATGAGCCCTTGATATGTCAAGAACCCCATGCCCAAAAGTACTACCCCAATCCACCTCATATTCACTACATGGCCTAGAGAGGGTCTTCCTGGGAAACATTCCTTGACTTGGGGATTGGCCTATCCAATAGGGCACCATGACACCCCTCCCACATCTAAATTTGACAAAGTTTATAAGGTCTTTGAGCATTTGTTTAATTTGAAAAGGGGGGACTTAATGCACTTGTTTGGGTGGTTCTTTTATTAAATGTAGCTTACTTGGCATGATTCATATGGCTTGTGGACCCTTGGAGGGCGTATTTGTTTGTCTTTGCAAGACTTTGCCCGATGAAAGTTATTCATGGAGGGACTAAGCCACTTGGACCTTCATAGGGGCTTGAAATCCACTGGATGGATCTTGAGCTCCAAACATTGGAGGCCTAGGATGATGAATGTTGCACCTTGGGAGATGTCTCTAGCACTTGGATGAGGCCTGGAAGCATGAAGGGGAGATGACGTCACCCTCCTATGCCCAAACATCCCTCCTTTGGAGCATGACGTCACACTATTGAGGGGATGTTTTTCCATTTTAGTGCACTTGGCGGTGTTGTGGATTTGAAGCCCCACTCTCTTGCTTGATTTGAGAATGATGTGGCACATTTATAGCATGATGTCCTAGCCTTTGGAGGCTTATCTTCACATGTTCCATCTTGGAGAAATATTTTATGGGCTTATGTGCCATCATTTTGTTATTTTTGGTCATTTTGTAGCCTGTTATCGCACAATTTGTAGCAAGGATAAAAGGCTTGAGGTTTGAAGGTCAAACTGGCATAACAGGAACCAATCCCACCCAATGTCACCACAATGGGATGGTTCTTTCTCTTTAGGGAGGTAAGGCCCAGGGGAGATGTCCCCGGTGACCTGGGGTTTTGAGAAGGCAAAGGATTACAGGATAAAGTAGTTATTTCGCCCCTCACAAGTCACCACCGAGCAGATAGTCTGGCTAAACAGCCAATGATAAAGTATAACAAAAAAAAGAGATGCACCTGCCTGAGACAAAGCAACAATAAAATTGATATATGCAAGATGCTCAATTGGTTAGTACTTCATGTAAATCAACAACTATCTGATACACTTATAAGCAATTTGATAATGAATGTTGACGAAGTCAAATATTTATAAAATAGCAATGGTAATTAAGTCACTTCTTCAACAAATGCTAAAACGATGTGGCATTCAAAATGACAAATCAATACTTCATTCAATTAATGCCTTTAACACCATTCAATTGCTCACAAAGAAGACGCTAGTTGCATCAATGATGTTATAGCTAAAGATGACGACAGCATATAGGGTTAGAAGGTTAGTTTTAGGCTAGGGTTAGTGAAGTTAGCGTTTGATTCAAGATTTTGAAAGTTGTTTGTGACCAAGTTCACTTCAACGCATGAGGTCTTTAGATCAGTGCCTTAGGGTTAATGGAGTCAAATAGTGAAGGACGCAAGAGTTAAAGGAGGCAAAGGTAAAAACAGCTAAGGACTAGAGGGAGAAGCTTTGAGGTGTTGCTAAGGCAAGGCCTCAAAGTCAAAACCCTAGGGAAGAGAGGCTCACCTTGGTGTAGGAGAACTAGGCCTTGGTGATCTCTCCTCCTTCCTTAACTCAATGGCAATCACAGCTAGCTGAAGATGAAGCATAAAACTAAGACAAGAAGGTTTGATGTGTTGCTACAACAACGCTCTACCAGCAAACCCTAGAAAAATCGACCCAAAGTGTAGAAAACCTAGGCTTTAGGGTGTCTCCCTCTTCTTAGCTTATAAAAGGTACGACTAACAAAAATGAAGAGAGAATGAGAGTGTAGCAACAACTAGGCTTTCTCCTTCTTCAATCAATGGCTGAAAATTCTCTCAATGGGGACATGAGACAAGGACCTACTTGTGTGCTTGTCACCTAGGGTTTTATTCAGCAAAATTATAAACATATGCAAGAAATAAAACTACAACATTCATTCAAGAAGTTTTGTAGAAAAAATACTTACATATCACCAAGAAAAAGCATTGCAAACCCTAGTTGTAACACCTTCCATTAAGAGAAATGCCAAATTATGCCAAGAAAATCCTCCTTCAACAAGTGCGCATCACTAAATCAGCCAATAACCCAAGAGAGGGCGCAAATTTCAGACCTCACTAATGAGTGAGTGAGTTGTGATGAAAAAATGAAGGTGAAAATCCTTCATTTATACAGTATCATGACCTAAATTTACATTTTAGGTCATGCAAAACACCAAAAAGGCCAAAATACTAAAATCATACTGTTTTACATTAAATTGTCAAATTAAAACCCTAATCAAGCTTAAAAGAGATAACAAGCCCCTCTAAGGGAGACGTTAGCCCCTTCTAGGGCAAATGGAGCAAAACGTTAGCCCTCCTTGGGTTTCTCCAACTTGCCACACGTGCCAATATTGCTCAGTCTGCCTCCCAAGACGTCCATAATATTGGATGACGTCATGGTCATCATGGGTGACGTCCTAGGCCTTCCAAGGCCAACGTTCCACTGAAAAAGGGCCAATCCCCCTAGGTCAAGCTCTGCCAGGGTGCCTCTGGTGGAACGACCTCCTCTTCTCCGGTGCAAAGCCCCTGATCCATCTCTGTATTGTCTCCTGCCTCCTGATGGGGTCTCAGCATCCATCTGATGGGCTCTTCAGCCCCATGGAGGTCCGAACTGATCATATCCCCATGTGTACCGATCCAAAATGGTACCTGTCCGTCGGGCATGATCTTGCACATCAACAGCTACGCCCTCCATGGGCTCATCAGTCACAGGGAACATAGTAATGTCAATCACATCTCATCATCAATATTATTAAACATGTGCATAAAATCCCTAATACATCAGTTAAAAGCTCAAAGACATTACACAAGCCTGCAATACAAGTTTGGAGAAAAAGACAAGGCGTCCTATTAGGCTAGTGTCCACTGGAAAAGAAAAGTTCTCGGAAGAGACCTCATCCAAGCCATGCAAGTGGGTGATGAGGTCAGGGGATGTCCAAGCATGTGGGTGCAATGAGGGCTACGGATGCAAAAACATTACCTGTGGGTGCCTTTGTAGAAGGCGAGTTGTACCTGTCTTGGATGCATTTTTTCCAAGCCCATTCTTGCCTTTTATTCTTCATTCTTTTATTCTTTTATTCTTTATTGTTTTTTTTTGTTCAAGAGCTAAACAGGGGACACTGCCCTTGCGTGGTGACCAGTGGTGACAGCGTTACCCACAAGTACTTTCACAGAAATGAGAAGGTTGGCTCGTGCTGAGACCCCCTTTCCCTTGGCCATGCAACCAAAAGTCACTGCCCTGGCGTGGTAACCAGCTAGTGGCAATGTCATACTGCTAGGTACCCATGGACCTAATAGGCTGGCTCGTGATGAGACCCCCTATCCTCTGGTTAGGTCTTGTTTTATTACTTTTTGGGGTCCCTCTTGTTTCTTGCCGAGAAGCCTTTTATTGCTTTCTCGGGGATCCCTCGACGAAGCATCTCGAGGTTTTATTCTTAGGCTTTTATCTTTTACCAGCTTGCTTTTACCTTCTGGGCCTTTAGCCCCTTCTTCCCACGAGATAAGGTGCAGTCCTGAAAGTAGGTCAACCCAGTGCCTGGACAAGTGAAGTGGGATAGGTGAGCGGGAAGCAAGATGAAAAAGTGGTGCTATGAAGGGAGCGGATGATGGCTTTTTAGAAATCCCCCCCAATGGAAAACCAAAACCTACAGACACGGGCTTACTAGGGCATCCTGTCAATCCTCCCAGACATGGTCAAGTGGACAAGTGTAAGATCCAAGCATTTGTTAGAAACAAAAAGAACCAGATGCACATATTCAAGGGTTTTGATGATCAAAGTGACATACCATGATACCCCGACTAATTACCTCATGGAGCAAGAACCACTTCTGACACAGGACCAAGCCGATGGTGATGGATGTTGTTGTTGCTGACAAGACAAAGGCGTTGGAAGAAAGAAAAGGTGGGCCCTCCAGAGCCATGCTAAAGTCAATCCTGCTCTCGGTACTCCATGTCTAGGACCTATGGGCCTCGAGACATGATCTCCTAGTTATCCCTAAAAGTGGGGGATAACATAGCCTATGTGGGCAAAAAGAGAAAAATGATTTGCTAATTAAGCATTGTAACTTGGTTTTAGCCTAAAATCATGGATTTAACTGTAATGTGGACAAACTATGACTTGGGTTTTCCTCTATAAATAAAGACAAGTCATTTGTCACAAGAACATAACTCATCACTTGATATTTTACTCTTGGAGTGAAATTTCGACGCCCTTGGACAATTCACTATCTCTCTTTTTCTTGTCAAAATGGATGCAACTCTTGTCTATTGGAGTAATAAAGGCTAGCGACTTCTCTTGATGGTGTTGCTTTGGAAAATTATGGATGATATCTTGGTAGTGAGGGTTTATTGCATGCTTTCTCTTGGATTTGGTAAATAATTTCTGCAATTATTTGTTATCTTGCTTGTTTAAATTCAAGAAAAATATATTTAACTCTAGGAGCAGTAAAAGGGCTTACACCCTCCACCAAAGTTTATTCTTCTTTGCTATTGAAGGGCTATAAGGCTTGCTACAAGGAGTAAGAGAGTTTAGACCCTTGTTGCAAGGCTTACCTAGGGTTTATTTCTCTAGGGAGTAAGAGGGTTTACGCCCCTAGAGAATTATCAAACCCTAGTTCATCTTGGATTCCACGCTAGACGGTTTGGAAGGATTGTTGTTGAACTTTTTAAAAGTTTAATTCTCAACAAAATTCTCTTCTTCCTCTTTGTCTAGTTTTCCTTCCAAGGAAGAGACTCCATTCACCCAATAACAAGGCACTAATCTTTGCATTGGATATTGTTAATTGTTGCATTGGTAAACATGAAAATTGAGGTTTTGGAATTGTTCAAGTTGGATTTAAATTTTACATGCTTTGGACTCTCTTATTCTTTAAAGGTGCCTTGATTGGTCAAGACTCAAGAGGTTAGTCTGCTGTAATAAACATTAAGCTTCAACCATTAGGGTTGCAGCAAAACACTCTTTCTCACACAATTTCCTCACTTTCCTACCGCTGAAAATTGCTTATAAGCTGTGCTAATTAATCTACAAATAAAGGGCTATTGTTTGGACTGTTTACTTGCTGATTTTAGTGGTTAGAATTTGCTGCTATAGCAAAAGTTTGCTACAGCCATAGGACTGTCATAATTCTTGCTGATAGCACTCTTTTACAGCCCTCTTTTGACATCAAAATCTTGGTTTAAGCAATGGAAAATTGTCTACTAATTGCAAGCTTTCTTATCCCACATCATAAGCTGATTTTGATGGTCAAATTTGCAGCTATTATAATTATATTGTTGCTGATATATCACTTCCATATACAGCAATTTTGGAACAGCAAAGTTTCTTGCTGATGTCCCTCTTGTCTTGGGGCTTATTTCATCATATATTGTCTTGTTTGGGTTGTCTAACATCTGTTTTGCAGGTGCTATCATTTGGCAGCCCTCTCCTTGACTTACACTCATCCTCCATCAAGCCTAAAGACCTTTTAATAGTGACCTATAGGGATGTTTCCTTCAGCTCTTGCCCTCTCCCCTTGCAATCCCCCTAGGGTCACCCAGGAAGCCTCCCTTGTGTTGGAATTGTCCATCACTAAAACGAGGGGGATATCTATTGAGGTGACAGTGGTAGGTGTCCACAGTTGTGTCACACACTTGTTGCTTGGGTTGGGCTTTTCCCAAACTACAAATTGTGCGATAACAATTCAAAAGCTTCTCGAAGGTGGGCAACATCTCACGAGCACAAACACCTCAAACAATAGATTCCATGATGAAGAGAACCCATTTTGTGCTATGGGCACCAACTCCTCATTCTCAACCTTCATCTTGATAGCAACAAGTTGATCTCTCAACTCAATGATTATCATCAAGTAGCTAGCCACCGTGTCTCTATCACTCATGCGTGTGGTGCTAAGCTTGTTCTTCAGGAGCATCTTGCAAGAGATATTCACACTCTTGCAAGAGATATTCAAGGCATCATACATATCCTTAACCAGCTTCTTCTTTGTGATATGAGGGATCAAGTGGTCATTCACTAGTCACACTCTCTGAAACCGACAATAGTCATACCTATAACTTTTGGACACAACTCAACTAACAAATCCATCGAAATAAAACAAATAAGCAACCTATCCCAGGTGCAGATCACCTCTCTCAGGCATAAACTTAAATATCACAAATCCCTCGGATCTGGATATTTACTGCTACGTTGTTGATCTAGCTGCAGATCTGAAACTCTGGGGTTTTTGGATGCGTTTTTAAATGTTTCTGATTGCGGTTTTGTGGTGTTTATATGTTTATAAAATGCATACAATTGTTTTGGAACCAAGAGCAACTCAAAAGATTTTATTAAGTAAAATAACGAGAAATACAGTAATGCATGCGAAAAATAAAGGAAATAACCTCAGCTAGATCTTGTAGAGAATGATCTTAGCTGGAATACAATGCAAATCAATGAATCACTAAAAAAAATACTTGAAACAACAGATATAGGCAGATCTATGGTCATCACTGAAGATCTATTGCATGCGTGGCCGGATCTACATGCAACCAAAAATACCTATGGCAACTGCTACTGGAAACTAGAAAACTCGCCCTGGTGGCTATACTCATCCGATCGGCCTGAAAACTGTCTCAGAATGGTCGTATTGCTGCCTAGGAGCCTTTCCCTAACTATCAGCCTGGAGATCTAGCCACTACCGGTCTGTATGAATCTCGGCTAGACTCCCCTGGGGTTTGCACACTTCCTGAATCCCACTGTCACGCCCTGGATGATCTGACCACTAAAATCCGACTATGTCTGTCTCAATGAGTGCGCCCTAGTTCCCTCTGTACTGGGTCGGAAGGGAATCGTCAGATCTAACCTAGTTATCCCTCCGAAACCCTGACTGAGTATCCTCAAGAGATGCGCACTTTCGGGCTAGAAATCACACTCTGGGAGATTCCTCCATCGGAATATACTGATATTGGTCTCAAAAGATGCGCCTCGGTTCCCTCTCCAGTGGCTTGGAAGGGATCAATTGGATCTGCCCTGGATGGGTCTGGCTACCTCCCAAAGTCTCCTCAAACCCTCATGCCCTCACCTGTTGAATGCACAATGGCTAAATTGGATCTGTATGTTGTTGTCGAATATCAATGAAGAACCCGGATGGTCCTTCTAATGACTAGGGTGTGTCTCTCAACACCAAAACCAATCTATGGTGGTGGTTTCCTCCAGAAACCCACAAAACAATTGAGGTCGACTTCCTCTCCTCTGGAACCTGTTTCTCAAATCAATAATCATCAATAATGAGGAATTAGGTTGAATTCACCCCCCTTATACCTCCTCCGTCTAATTCTTCGTTGACATGCATAGCTTAAGTGACTTTTCCCTAAGTTCTGATTTATTATTCACTTAAGTCACTTAGACCCCCTTTTTAGTCTAATTAGACATTCACTTTATCACTTACTCACTTTTCCCTTTTGATGTCACTTTTTGGTTAGACTTTGATGCGTTGACATTCAATAGAGAAATTGTTCCCCTCTGTGCCCGACTATAGTCTACTGGAACTGGTAGACTACTAGGTCGCTCCCTGCTGTGGTCATCATTGGGAAAGGGACATCACAGTCCTCCCTTCCCCAGATTGCTTGTGCTCAAGCAACATCAAGCTTGGGTGTTGTAGTATCTACTCTCCTTCCCATATGTCATCCTCCATTGGAAGTCACATCCACATGACCAAGCACTCCCTGATTATCCTGCTCCTCAACCTGCGCTCCTTGTGCTCGAGTACCTCCTCCGGCACCAACTCCAACTAGCCCTCCTCATCCAATGGTGTTAACTCCTTTGAAGTGGTAACATGTTGCCCCACTGCCTTCTTAAGGCAAGAAACGTGGAACACATTGTGTATCTTGCTACCCTCAAGCAACTCTAGCTCGTAGGCCACTTTGCCCACTCTCCTGATGACCCTGTATGGCCCGTAAAATCTGGGTTTTAACTTCTCTGCTCCGCTTCTCTTCAACGTAGACTGTCTGTACGGCTATAGTCACAGAAAAACCAAATCCGCCACCACAAAATTGCGCTCTTTCCTCTGTCTATCTGCAGACATCTTTTGTTGGTTCTTTGTTGCCTGCAAATTCTCTTTTATCGCCCGTAGGGCCCTCTGACTCTCCTCTATCCAATCCTTGGCCCTAGGGACCCTGTTATCTCCAAACATTGTCTCTACAAAGGAAGGTGCGTCGTATCGGTATAAATCTTTGAATGGTGACATATGGATGGACATATCATATGTCGTGTGGTAACTGGTACTCACCCATATGCAACCATCTCACCCATGTGTGTTGTTGTCCTCCTAATTAGTTCCTCAGATACCCTTCCACACATTTGTTGACAATCTCTGTCCGATGGTGGTAACTGGTACTCGTGGCCAACGCGTTAATGAAGCACCCATCCTTGTCACTTACTATGTGCCTGGGTAGCCCGTGCAACCTAAAGATCTACCTGAAAAACAACTTTTCCACCTGCTTGGCCTTGTAGTCTGTGGGTATGGCAAAGAAATGCGCAAACTTGGTCAATCTGTCGACCACCACAAAAATACAGTCCCTAACCTACACCCTAGGTAGTCCTGTAATGAAATCCATGGAAATACTCTCCACTTCTACTCTGGAATGGGTTGAGGTTGAAGTAATCCAACTGGGTGTGTCTGCTTAGACTTGTTCTACTGACAAGTCGCACACTCTCGAATGTGTCTCAACACATCATCCTTGAGACCCTTCCATGAGAATCTCTCCCTAATCTGCATGTACGTCTTGAAGAACCCCGGATGTCTGGCTATGGGTGAGTCGTGACAGGCCTTCATAACCTTTTCTTTCAATGTAGATTCAGGAACTAGGTAGATTCGGTCCTTATAGAAGATGACGTCATCCAATACCCGGAATCTATCACCCACCACCTGCCCATCCATTACCTTGCAGGTGAATCTATTCTTGGAGTACTCTACTAGTAAATGTGCCTTCCAGTCTGTGCATATATCCATCATCGAACAACCCGTTGGTCTCCTGGATAAGACGTTTGCTACGACATTCCCTTTACCTTTAACATACTCGATGTCAAAGTCAAATGCTTGGATCTTAGAAACACATTTTTGTTGCCTCTCACTAAGGTCTTTCTGATCTAGGAAATACTTCAGACTGTTGTGATCTGTCTTCACCACAAATTTGTTGCCTACCAAATATTGTCTGAACTTTGCCAATGCATGCATGATGGCTAGCATTTCCTTGTCGTATATAGAATAGAGTCTCTCCGACTCATTGAGCTTCCTGCTCTCAAAAACAATGGGGCGACCTCCCTGCATCAAAACTACTCCAATTCCCACTCCTGATGCATCGCACTCTAGAACAAAAGGCTCTGAAAAATCGGGAAGGGCTAGAATAGAGCATGTGCACATAACCTCCTTCATTCTCTCGAAGGTGCGCTATGATTCCTCGATCCACTGAAAAGCACCCTTCTTCGTCAAATCGGTGAGTGGTGCTCCCAATTGTGAGAAACCCTTTATAAACCACCTATAGTAACTGCACAACCCAAAGAATCCCTTCAATTATGTGATGTTCTTGGGTGTTGGCCAATCCAGAATGGCCCTGATCTTCTCCCGATGTACCTGTACTCCCTGCTCATTGATGATGTGCCCCAAATACAAGAGTTCTCTCATACCACACTCGCACTTGGATTCCTTGGCATATAATGACTAAGCCTGCATAATGCTCAGGACCTCCTCCAAGTGTGCCAAATGTTCGTCCCAAGTCTTGTTGTAAATCAGTATGTCATCGAAGAATACCAAAAGGTACTTCTGCAGTTGTCCTCTGAAAATGTGATTCATACAAGACTGGAATGTAGTTGGTGCATTGGTCAACCCAGAAGGCATGACCAAGAACTCAAAGTGGTCAAAATAGCATTGAAAGTTGTCTTCTCTATGTCCTGCTCTCTAATGTTGATTTGATGATAACCTGAGTGTAGATCTATTTTGGTGAAGAAAACTGCCCCATGTAGCTCGTCCATCAACTCGTCCATGCGCAGAATGGGGTACCTGTTCTTGATCGTCTTCTTATTAAGGGCTCGATAATCTATGCACATCCTCAGTGTGTCATCCTTCTTCAGTACCAATACAACTGAAGAAGCGAAAGGACTAGTGTTGGGCTTGATGTGCCCCATCACAATCAATTCCTTGATTGCCTTCTCAATCCCGTCCTTGAATCTTTTAGGATGTCTATAAGGTGTGGTGATCAATGGTGTTGCCCCCGCCTCTAGCTCAATAGTGTGCTCAAACCCTCTGTCTGGTGGTCTCCCTTGTAGATAATGGCTCATATTGACTCAGAAGTGCCCCGATCTCTGGATGATACTACTCTCTGCCATATGAATCTCTCTTGGTGGTAATCAGGCACTCGGAAGCATATGCTACATCACCATGTCGGAAGATCCTCTCCAACCTCTTTGCTGACACCGCCTGGGGTGCTCCTGTAGACATGCCCCTCAACACTACCCTCGAGCCATTGGTGTCCCAGAAACTCATAGTCAAGGTCTGGTAGTTGAACCCAATCTCTCCCAGCGAATATAACCACTGAACGCCTAGTACTACATCTGTGTTTGATAAGTCAACTACATAGAATGTATCTGTCACTGTGTAGTTTCCTACCTTGACCTCTAGGTCTGGAATCATATCAAAACATGTCATGGTATACCCATCTGCCACGTCTACTGTAAACCCCTCAAACTCCTCGGTGTGTAACCCCCTCAGGGCTACTAAGGCTGCATCTATGAAGTTATGGGTTGCCCCACCGTCTATGACGAGGTAAAAATATAGCTCTTAATTGTTTAGCATTGTATTACGCTCATTCATTAATTATGTCAACCCGAGATTCAATGTGTACTTACGAGGCACTCTGTGTTGTTTACACAGAAAAGAGAACTAGCAAAATGTAAACTATGGACAAGAAAGAAGTGAGTCACTATACTTTGACCTTTTGCTTTGTTGTGGTATCTCTCGGGGCTAAGTTTTCTGAGATATCATAGGCTTGACCCTCGAATGTTCACTTAGCGAAATTTAAAAGTACTGTGGTTCTGGAGAAAATGTGTATACTTATCTAAAAAGAAATATCAAAACCTATTGTATTCGTAAATCATTACTAAACTAACACAGCAAGAATAGATTTAGCAATTTTAACAGTCCCCGTTCATAATCCTGTGAATGATATCAAAATTATTGTAGTGGCTAGGATCTACGTATACCCAGATTCAACATAAAATGTTAGAATGGACGAAGGATCCTAGTATAAGCAGTGGCTGGGATATATTGGCTCTAATAATTATTAACTGTCATTCTTCAGCAATTTTCAGGGGCCATTATGCAGCATACATCTATTCCTCAGCATACACTTCACTACCATAGAAAAGGCATAGACTAATAATCATACATGAATATACTTAGAAGCAAATAACCATGAACAAAAAATAAATGGTACAGGGTTGTACCTGTGAGTGGGCCCAAGCTCACGGTATGCATGTACTCTAACTCGACTAGATTATCAATGAGGAATTACCACTCATAAACAGAAATTATATATTGAAGTCTCTGAAATCTGAAACAATACTTTACTCAGTCTTGTTCTTCATACGTTTCACACCATTGTTACCCGCTCAAGTGAGAGTACACACATATATACAAATAGGTAATTCAAAACAACTCTTAATACAGAGCGTCAATCTCCTATAATTCTGGGAAAGTAGTTAAAACAAACTAGATGCCTATATCTGATGATTCGCTTTGCTCTAGCAATCTGATATACGAGCCAATAGTTCCTCCAATCCTTGATCCATCTGTTGAACTGATATATACATGTTCCTCATTCGGATTTCATCATGTGTTCAGAGGTAAAGATGTTGAGCACCATTCAATGCCGTCGGTTACTTATCCGTGGCCCTGTGCTGATATTCCTTAGCACTCAACTGAATAATAAATACCAGCCCTGCCACTTGTTCAAGTGCGAGTTGCTCGTTCAAAGTGTTATCGTGTTGATTTTGTCCTCAACACTGACTAGTATCAAACACTTGAGCTGATGATCGAGCTGATATATATACATGTATAACATGCTGATACATATATGCAAAATGGAACATAGGATGTTGCGTTGTCAACTGGATATATCTTCTTAAAATACTCTCTTGAGAATATAATATATATTTTCATAAAATGCCTTGAAGATATATACTCTTAAAATGCCTTGAATCTATATATATATATATATATATATATATATATATATATATATATATATATATATATCTTCACATATCTTCAAGAGAATGAACCTGGAACCTTGCATTCTATGGCCAGAATTAATGTTATTGAAAACCATGCACATATAATAATTCAAATATCTTCTAAAACTCATTCTAATTCTAATCTATGAAAGGAAATTAAGATGATTATATGGCAGTGGTAATACCTTTGATAAAGGTAGGGACATTATAGAGATAAGTCTGTAAGACATATAAAAAGGGAGGAAAAATGCATATTTATATAGGATATAGGGGGCAAAAAGGATGCCAAAGTGGGGGTTCATCAATCTACCAATGTTGTGATGCGTTGTCCCTGTATGAGACCCTTGAGTCTGATAGTGTTATACCTGGGTACTCCTCAAAGGGTCGCTATGGTACCCCCTTCGGCAATCCTTCGAGGTTTTGTCTCCCCCCTCGCGGATGGTTCTACCTGTGGCTGGGGTTTCTTTGGAGGCTGCTCTGGCTCCTGTGTGTGCTCCTCCTTTGAGTCAGTGCCTGCTATTGATCTAATCTCCTCCTCCTCCTCAACGTAGTGGATCTGTCCCTTGTCCATGCATCTATGGTCTGGGACCCATAGGTCTCTACAAGTGAAGCAGAGCTTCTTTCTCATCAACCAATATAGTTTTTCCTTTCCAATCCCTTTGAGGATTCCTCTGATCCTTATCTCTTTGTGGTATGAAGGGTTTGGTGAAGGTCTTTTGTTTATGCACCGAGTCCCCCATGTCCCTAGTGCGCATGATAGCATCCAATAGGGTGTGAGGCTTAAAAGCCTTAACCCAGCCTCTCAATGGCTCTGTCAATGCCTCAATGAAAAGCATCACCAATCGGTGCTCAGATATGTCGGAAACTGCAACTGCTTTCTACTGAAACTCTGTGATGAAGGCCTCGACTGATCCGGTCTACCTCAACTGTGTCAAATCCGTGAAATGGAGCTTCGAATCCCTCCTGTCAAACCTCTCCATCAAACGCTTAGTGAAATCCAAGTAGGATGTGATGTGGTTGTGACCCAAGGTCACCAGCCCATGGTACCACCACTCGTGGGCTTCCCCCTCCAAATGCAATGTAGCAAAATTGATCACCTCTAACTTTGACATCTGATTGAGCTTGAAATACGTGTCAAGCTTTTGCACCCATGCTTGAGCAGAACATTTAGCCAAACCGTCGAAAGAGGGTATTGTCAATTTCCCAACTTTCCTGATAAAATCTATGTTTTGTGGCTGCATGTCGCCCCTCTGCGCCTCCCTGGGCCTGTTTCGATACCGGATCGAACAGTAGTCCATCGGACTCATGTCTGTGTGAAACTCTGGACCTAGTGCAGAGTAGTCTTGCCTCTACTCTGCAAAGGGATTTGTTGGCCATGTCTGCCCTTGTCTTGGTTGTTCCTCTCCTGGCTATCCCACCATCTGTCCTGTCTAAAACTATGGGAATAGAGGTCTGGGTATCCTCCCTCCTAAAGTGTAGGTACGAGTGGGGGTCATCTGTCCACTTGTACCTACTACATTCCCACTGGAGCCACTTGCTCCACCTCCCTAGTGTCATGTATGACCAACTGCATCCCATGTTATGCTAGCACCAATCGTGCTCAAGTTGTTCTGGATGAACTAAGAGTTAAGCGCCATCTGCGCTATGGCATTCTGCATCCCTTGTTGTCCTCTGGCTAGGTGATTCAATATGGCCCTGGTACTGTCAAAAGGTGGCTCTGAGCCGCCCCCACTGCCCTTCGGGTAGTCCTCTCTGGGACCCATCTCTCCCTCGTCCTCTGCCTTTGCACTGATGTGGTCTTTGTACTTTGTTTCAGCGTCTGAACATGAACTAATGTGGAAGGGGTTGTAGTCCCTTTTGTTCCGATCTCTTTTGTCCCTAATGTGGCCCCTGTGGTAATGTACGTATTCATCTCCGATGTGACCCCTACCTGATGAATGAATTTCCCTTGTTCCCAAAATCATGGAGTCATGAGTTATTCTTCTTCACGGGTTGGCAGGAAGAAGGCTCTGATATCACTGAAATATCCTGAATCCCTTGAATCTCGATATTTACTGCTACGCTATTGATCTGCTACATATCTGATACTATGAGGGTTTCTGGATGCGTTTTTAAATGTTTCTGATTGTGGTTTTGTGGTGTTTATATGTTTATAACATGAATGCAATTGTTTTGGAACCAAGAGAAACTCAAAAGCTTCTATAAAGTAAAATAATGGGAAATACAGTATTGCATGCGGAAAATAAGGGAAATAACCTCAACTAGATCTTGTAAAGAATGATCTTCACTGGAATACAATGCAAATCACTAAATAAAATATCTGGAACAATAGAGATAGGCAGATCTATGGTCAGCATTGAAGATCCATTGCATGTGTGGTCGGATCTGTTGCATGCAACCAAAAATACCTACAGCCACTGATGTTGGAAACTGGAAAACTCGCCCTGGTGGCTATACTCGTCTGATCGGCCTGAAATTGTCTCAAAATAGTCGTATTGTTGCCTAGGATCCTTTCCCTGACTATCAGCCTGAAGATCTGGCCACTATCAGTCTGTATGAATCTCGGCTAGACTCCTCTAGGGTTTGCGCACTTCCTGAATCCCATTGTCACACCCTGGATGATCTGACCATCGGAATCTAACTATGTTTGTCTCAATGAGTGCACCCCAGTTCCCTCTGTACTGGGTCGAAAGGGAATCGCCAGATCTGACCTGGTTATCCCTCTGGAACCCTAACTGAGTATCCTCAAGAGTTGTGCACTTCCTCGCTGGAAATCACACTCTGGGAGATTCCTCCATCGAAATAGACTGATACTAGTCTCAAAAGATGCGCCTTGGTTCCCTCTCCAATGGGTTGGAAGGGATCAGTTGGATCTACCCTGGATGGGTCTAGCTACCTCCCGAAGTCTCCTAAAACCCTCACGCCCTCACCTGCTGAATTCATAATGGCTAAACTGGATCTGTATGTTGTTGTAGAATATCAATGAAGAACCTGGATGGTCCTTCCAATGGTTGTTGACCGCCTCTCCAACACAGGTGGTCAACTCCATGTGCCATGAAGAGATGCATCATCAGATGCAAATTTGTCGAAGAATTTGGTTCTACAAGGCATTGTTTGGCCGCAGCACTTCTTTTTGTAACCGGAATTTCCACACCCTTGCGTGGGTTAATAATGTAATAGGTCTGCATGAGTCATGTCTAGGTCAGTTACCTTGGGATTGGTTCACTAGGAGAGTTCCTTTCACCGAGGGTTTTTTATCCTCAGGTTATCAATTGGGCTTTTCAGCCTTATTGATTTCCCTTGAGTTTTTCCCTCACACTTGCAATAATTCCTCCAAAGTGGTGAACGGCGTTCTAGTGGGTTTATCTTTTGGTAACTATTATAGGGAATCATTGTAAATGACCATGCAAAACATCTTAGAAAGTTTCGCAGAATTCCGTAGTCTAGTATAGTTTTTTTTTAATTAATTAATTTTTAATTAAATTTCCCTAAGTTTGAAGGTTTAATTATTTAATTAATTAATTATTTTTGAGCAATAATTGTAAAAACTAGGTCCTTGGACTTTTGATAGGGGTATTTGTGCTCAAAAGAAATGGAATAGCACCCCCCACATCCATGGACCAAATTTCAGCTCAGTCGAACAACTTTAGCCATGGGTTTGTCCACCCGGAGTGTCAGTCAGTCTAAAACAGCAATTTTAATTGCTAAAGTCCAAACATGGCAAAAATGTAAATATTGTAATAATGAGTTAGAGGATGTAAAATGATGGAATAAAGGTTATAGAGAGACCCCCTAAGCATAACATAACCCTCCCAACCTTTTCCAACCTATTCTAACCCTTTACACCTTTTTTTTACCCAAAAGTTACGCCCCCTAGGGGGATTGACGTTTTTCCTTGGTGGAGGACGTTGTGACTTAGATGGGCCCCCCTCTCTTGTGCTTTTCCTCCCTTTAGCCTCCACATCACCTCTTAAGGTGATCCCACTCCCCTTTCCTCATTAATTCATCCCCTTTCTTTGCCTTTCCCCCATGTGGTGTGCCCTCCAAGAGGAGTTACGCCCCCCTCCATCTAGAAACTCCACAAAAAAAAAAAAATTTAATTATTTGAGACCTCTCACCTTCCTTGGCATCAATCTCAAGGCCTCCCACACCTCTTTGTTTGATCCCAACACTTCCTACATTTTTCTACACCCTAGATCTAGTTTTCAAACCCTAGATGGTGCGCCCTAGCCTTGAGATCTACTCATTTGCTTGGTGGTGGACATTTGGCATAAATCCAAGAGAGGTAGGTTTGCCTCTCCAAGTATAAATAGATCTCCTTCCTCACTCCCAACTTACCATATCTTGGGCTAGTGTTATGCTACTTGATTTTCCACTCTCTCTCTCTCTATTCCATCCATTTTCATTATTCTTCTCTTCGGGTTTTGGAGCAAGCATTTCTCCAAGATCCCATTTCTTGATGCAATAATAAAAGAAGCTTTGGAGGATTTTGGGAAGAGCTATAAGTATTTTGGTTCTTACAAACACATGAGGTAAAGTTGTTTCAATTTGATATGATGGTTGCATGAATGGATCTTAGGTAAAGTATTTTATTTGAGTAGATCTTGCAAAGAGTAGTCTTGTAAATCTATATATGTGGTTAGCTAGATAGGGTGCAAGTATTTCACTTTATTAGTTTAACCCTCCATATTATCCATTATATGCATGCTATTGTGTTAAGTTTTGCAGGTTGAACTTCAAGGGTTTCATTAGAAGTGCCTTGAGCAAAAGTCTATTCTTTGAGACTCACATACACTCCAAGCAATCTTCTTCTATTGCTCTTTCTCTTTGTTTCTGTTGCAATCCATATTTCAGCTAGCATAATATAGTCTTATAATCATCATAATATAAAATTTTCATAAAAATTTTCAAGAAAAAATTTTGCCCTAAAAAAACAAAAGTTTTTCTTCATTGGTATTGTTGTGTGTAACATTTCCAGCAAGCATAGCTTGCTGGTTTTTGCAGGTTCAGATCTGGTTGAGAGGGGTTTTGGCTACCCAAAGGCATCCACACAACACTCAAAGACCCCCAAAGGGATTGGTAGCTATTTCTCAACCTTCCTTCTTCAAT
>JASDQU011443585.1:4310-14388 GCA_032191745.1 Picea mariana | reverse complement strand
TATATATATATATATATTTGGAATCTTCATCGACAACGGATTTCTGTACCCTATAGAAAAATAATGTAAAAAATAGAGATATTGAGAGGTATTCATAAAAATGGACATTTCAATGTATTTGCAGACCAAACCACTAGGTTTTGCATCCTGAACCTGAATCTGAGGCAACCACCTCAACAAATAGTTATGTTGGAGTTGTCATTCCCACCCAAAAATATTTGAAGTGGAAGGAACGTGCACACAATATAATAACACACATGTCCTCTTATGCCTAACTTTCCATTTATTTCCTTATCTCTCTTTCTCTTCCCCTCCCCTCCCCCCCCTCCCTCTCTCTCTCTCTCTGTCTCTCTGACATTCCCCCTTTTCATCTCTGCCTTTATCTCTCTATAAATCCCTCTCACCCCCATTCCCTCTCTGTCTCTCCCTCTCTCTCGCTTGATATCTCCCCCCCTTTGCCCCTCTCTCCCTATATCCTTGTTTCCCTCAGTCTCTCCCCCTCTCTCTCTTTCCGCCCCCCTCCCTCTCCTTCGCTCTTTCTCTTGCCTATTAGTACCTAAACCTACATTCATGACTGCGCTTTGCTACAAGAATCTTACCATTCTTGTATAAGACAAAAATCATCATTTCTACAAGTATCAATTTTGCTACCATGCTATCCTTTGCATCATTTTTCCAAGTTTCCCATTATCTCAAACCTTCACATTGATGAAATCTTCTGATCTGTCCAGTTTTATATTCAAAATACCAAATTATTCTATGTTGTACTCAAAACCAAAAAATAAATTATTAGTCTTAAAATCATTTTAAAGGATTTTTTTCTAATTGTTTGTTTTGGAAAATAAAATTTATTGGGTTTCCCATCCAATTTCCAAGCATATCATGCCATATAGCACCAAATATCGAGCTAAGTCATGGAGAAACACCATTACAGAAGGCACCAATGGAAGGGCCAAGGAAAAATAAATAGTTGTATATTAGCCTAAACACCCCCCTGAGGTTCAAGGATATGATGTATACCAAAGTTTAGAAAACCGAGAGATCAAACAACATTCTGGACCAAGCCCTAGCAAAACAAAGTATGTGCACAAGGTAGATTTGCAGGTTCATAGGCTCAAGACAAGCCCAAAAAATAAATTGCGGTTGAAATTTAAGGAAAAACAAGATCCATCTCTTATAGAGAAGGTCATTGTTCTAGATGATACCCCTCCACAACCTGCAAACAAGAAAAGCACAAGGAAATTAACACATAAAATAAAACATGTTTAAGAAAAAGCACAAATTAGGCTTTCATCTACTAAGTAGAGAAAAGTGCAGGTTCATAGGAGTGTTATTGGAGCCATGATAGTCCAAGAGGATGCAGGAGACAAGCTTAACACTTTGGCAGAGGCAACACAAAGTTTCATGTTATTTCTGTTAGAGTTTGAAATGCGCTACTAAAACCTTCCTGTAGCTTGTTGTTTTTACTTGTTTTAGACACTGAATTTGGGCACGTTCTCCAAGATACTGGAGACAAATTTTAAAAATTGGAAATGGTTTTTTTCACGAACAGATTGATTTAGAAAAAAATCTCTCAATTTCGCAACAACTATCAAGGTTTGAGAGATTCGAATAGATATTTGAGGCCTATGTTTCAGAATTTCGCCAAAATCAATTTCTTGTAACAATGCCTAGATAGCTCATGATTCCAAATTTTCAGGGATATGCGAGCTCATCAATTCAAATTGGGATTAGATATATCTGAATATAGATAAGGAGGTTTTCAGACCCATTATTTTTGTATTTTGATAATAATTTATCTTTCTATATAAACCTTGAAGAAAGACGTGCAAAAGGAAAGAGGCTTGAGAGAGAGATTTAGGAGGAAAAGTCTCTATGAGGTATTGTAAGCTCGAGGGAATTTTATTATGTAATCATTTCTGACATTGAAGATTCCTAACAATTGTTTTATCTTATTGTGACTTCTTTTGTTTTCCATTCTTCATTTTCCTCTTGCTCGAATGAGTTGTAGACATTGAGAATCAATGGTTGTCCATGAATATAGATTCATGAGCAGTAGATAATATGTTGTGAATGCCTATTATTTGTGTGATTTGTTCAAGTATCCTTCCAATCCATTTTTCAAAGAGAAGTATATGTTTGGTGAGCGTTCTACTTTTTGTTACATCATCATTTAAGATTTTTGTCTGATATGCAATCCAATTTCCTTCTCTCAATAGGTGTTTACTTGACTCCATGCCCAATGGTATATCACTGATCTGTAGTCATCTTTCTGCCCTCTCCCTTTCACATTCATTCTAAGTTACCTACCTTCCTATCAAACCAACCATTGCAATAACTAAGATGTGATAGGCTTGTCTCTATAGAAGTCTAGGGACAAATTATAGCATCTAACACCTTCCCTATTTCCCTATCTCTTTACCTCTCTCCCCCTATATCTCTCTAACTCCCTCTCTCCCCCTATCTCTCTCTCTCACTTTATCCCTGTCTCTCTCTCCCCCTCTTTCTTTATTGATCTCTCCCCCATTTTGCCTCTCTCTCTCATCCCCCCTCTCTTTCCCCTCTCTCTCTTTGATTATATTTCATGCTCTCTCTCCCCACCTATTTATCACTCTCTCCCTCCTTCCCACTATACCCCACTCTCTCTCTTTCTCTTCCCCTCTCTCTATCTTCTATTATCTCTCATGCTCTCTCTATCTCCCCCCCTCTTTGTCACTCTCTCCCTCCTTCCCACTCTACCCCCCTCTCTCCTTCCTTCCAACTATACCCCCCTCTCTCTTTTCTCACTCTCACTTACTCTCACATGCTCTCTCTCTTCCCCTCTCTATCCCCCCTCTAATACTCTCTCCCTCTCTCCCTCTTTCCCTCTCCCTCTCTACCCCACTCTTCTCCTCCTCTATTAAGTGCCAAATTCTTAAAATATCATAATAGAACATAAGCACACACAATGTACACCAATGTGAGTTTGAAACACAACTCTATGATAGATAAGTTATACAATAACTCCTTAAATACTAGGAAAACCTCCTCTAAATATCCACATCAATTCATACATCACAATTCTCATCTCCTCAATAATGAATACATGATATCTATATATACTTGTTCATACTTACACATGAGGCCCATTTACTATTAGGCCAACCCTATTACATATATATTTACACATTACTTGTACATTTAACTCTATATATGGCCCACCTGGATGCGGGTGCTCTCCACCTGTTAACCATCACGACCCTCTCTGAAGTGCGTTCCAATGGACACAAAGACTCCACCTCTCCCTCCCCACATGTGCATTAAATCTCTTCTTACCTAGAGGAAATGGGAATTTACTTCGCCACATGCTCTAGCTTGGCTCCTGAAGAGAAAAAGGATGATGGTGCATATGAAAGGGATGTGGGCATTGAACACCCTTTGTATTTTTTTTTCTCCTTCTGGAAAAATTCATTCCGACCCACATCAACTCAATCTCAGGCCCACGGCTTTGCTCCTCAAGTTCGCATCTCTGCTCCCCGACTGGCACCTCTTTTCCACCATAGTCAGTGGAGACCCTGCCATCTGTAGGTGGTGGTGGCTCACCCTCCTTCTCCCACTATTGAAAATGCCACCTTGAAGGCGTGCAACCCCCAGTCTGGGAAGAGGTGGTCATGGAGGTCGCATGTCCATAACAAATCCCCCGCCTATCATGGCTAACCAGGATGGTTATGACCGAACTGTTCCAAATTCTCTTCGGTGGTTGTTAGACGATTTGGAGGAATAATTAACTAGCTCTTTCTCGACCACTCGACGCACCCCCAGGCATCGCATCAACCACTAGTTCGTGAAAAATTCCTTGCTCGCTCCCTCCTTAGCCTCACAGGAGTGTTTGATAAGTAGTTCATAAAAATGTACTAAATGCACAAAACCAAGAGGAAAAATTGCAAAATTGCATTAACTTGACAGATGAAAAGTACCAGAGTGAAGTGCATAATTTATTCATTTGTTAATAATCTCCCTATCTCAACGAGAGAAATAAATCTCGGTCACTTCTCACCACTGGTCATCTTCTGTTCAGGAATAGTAACGGTCTCATTATCCCTAGATATTTCCACCACAGTCCCATCTTTACCAGTTTTCATTATGGCCTTCACCACTACCAGCCATGGTATGCCTAGCAACAGAGAGTATGAGTTCTCTGGATTCATCATTGGCAGAACATAGAATGTGGTCAAGATTTGAACCTGGCCAATATCAACAAGAATGTCCTCAATAACATCTACTGGGATACTCTCAGCACCCATAGGAAAGATTAGAGAGTGATTACACGGTCCAATGGGTTGGAGACCCGGAGCTTCCATTATATGACACGACATTATATTCACTGCTATGACGCTACCCATAACAATGTCACAGACTACATTGCACGCTATCACCATGTCTACAGTCATAGCCATCTCCACAGAGAGATACCAGAAATAAATCCTTCACTTATTGCAATCCCTTTTAACCTTAAACCTTAATTTCGAAAATTAGAAAGAAATATTTACACCTCCCAAGCCCCCCTAGCCCCCCTAAAACAAAACCCTAATTTATATTTTTTCCATTGAGTGAGAATTTCATTTACACCATCGACACATGTTGTTATAAAGGGAAATAAATTAAATTGTAAAAATAATGAAGTCCATAAAAGTATATAGATTTAAAGTTAACCGCTATAATATTAATAACAAAAAAATATAAATGGTGGACGATTGGTATTCCAAGATGTTAGGAAACGTTGGTCCATTGGTGTCAGCTAGAGTTTGATATTTTTGGACTCTCTTAATTGGAAAATATGAGCTAGTTAATTATGTTGTTAAATTTCCTATTTTTCCTACTTAATTAAGTCGTTATGTAAATAGTTTTTCAATGCAAATTAATTTGAAATAGGTAAACTCACTTTCTCACTTTAAGTTTCCATTGCAATAGTTCATGGAAGGATGGCTTATTTAGGCTATGGATTTTTTGGTAGGAAAGAATAACGTTACTTCATTCCATGTGTACATGGGTTAAAAATAGCACCCAGGACCTTCAATTCGGGAAAAACGAATATACTTGATCTTTTTAAATCTATCATTCATCTACTATAAGATAAAGATAAGGAAAAGATTGTAATGTATTTAATTGATAGATAAAATAGAACATGAATAATAATCAAAGAAAAATAAGTGTAAAAATGAAAATACAAGAAACAAGGAGGGATTGGTGCAAGTTAATAATGGTCTTTCATACTTATTAGTGGCAATGCAAACATGGAAATATATTAACTTCGAGGGATTACTCAAACTACTTTTACAATGAATTTGAATATGGTGTTAAAAGATGTAATGTAGGAAATTGAATTAGCTTTCTAAATATCTAATTTTCCTTTATAGAATTTGTGAATAACTATGTGAAATTTGAGTTTTTTTAACATTGGTATGTTATTTTTCAAGAAAAATATAATGTATATGCCTCCTTTAATGCAATGTTTTTTTTTTTTTTGACAAAAACAGTGAACAGAGCTTTATATTAAATGAGCAGTGGCGAAGCCACTGGAACTGTTGCATCTGAATCGATACACATTCAACTGAACTTTGACAAGGTCAGGAGGCTCTTCCTGCCTTCCTGATTACAATCTCTTAGATCTAGAAAACCTACTAAGGATTTGATCTCGCTATATGTGGAGGCTTCTATACAAAACACCAACTACTGGCAAGATCTACTCTTATCTTATAATCTTAAATTATCTTTTTGGGGAAGTACTTGTATTTTTAGATGGCTTACGAGTCTGGTTTCGTGTGACCATTGGTTGAGAGAGTGCATGTGTTTTCTTCTTCTTTCCAACTTCTATCCACCCAATTTCCATTGAGGTGTCTATGATTTCTGGAATGACTGGAACTGGATCTTCCTTCTTTTCCTGGACCAGACTCTCAACTACCTTAGCTTGAACCACTAATGCTTCAGCTTTGATAACCTCATCTATCTAACTTTCTAAAGGGATGGAGTTGGGGAGATCCTGCTTAACTTTGCCCGAATCCGGAGAATCCAAAGCCTCTTCTTTTGCGATTTTATGAGGTGTTTCTAGCTTCCTTTCAGAACGTTTGGTGATCTTTGAAGTGTAATTTAGCTCCTACATTTAAGAATTTAGGATATCCAAAGCAAGGATTGGATTTGGAGAGTCCCCAATGGAGGTAGCGGAGCTATCTTGAGCCTCCTTGATCCCATCCACAGGAGTGTCATCAGATGGAGAATCATCCTTGGAGATTAGTTGATGATCAATGTGGGATCCAACCCACCAAGTTGATTTTATTTCTTTTCGGGCTTTCGAAGTGCCCCTGAGGCATTGGGCTTCCAAATGTCCCGTGGAAAAACACACTCGGCATCGTAAAGCTATTTTTTCATAATCTGGATTTTGTGTCCATGAGTAGTTATCTTTTGTTAGATTGATTTCGGTCGAAAACCCTTTGCTGAAATCCATTTCTACATAGATCCTGGCATACGTGCAAGTGTTGTAATTTTCTGTTTCAGGGCATCTGTAGTGGAACCTTCCTAAAGCATTATCGATGGAGCGGAGAGAAGAAAGGCCCCAAAGATGCAGGGGAAAGTTTGGGAGCCGAACCCAAACAAGGGCTGAAGACAATGAGTCTTTTGAAGGATCAAAATAAGGAGTCTAGGGTTTCACACCTAAACCAGAGCTACCCCAAAACTAGGGCCTAGAGATGAAGATCAAATCTCTATCTTCTTTAAGATCAAACTCAACAATGAAAAAACCTCGAGCACATGAGTGAATGAAGACATCACCTTTCAAATCTGGCGCCCAGGATCTCGAAATCCAATCGTGAATATCGACAAGCCGAGGCCAAATGCCATTAAAACGATAGGAGAGTGTCATCGAACTGAAACAGGATAATTTAGATATACCGTCCTTCTTCAGGGAGATGGTAGGTGACGAAGCCTCATGCACCAAGCTTGCCGAGGGTTTTAGAGTTCTATTGACAATGACCCAGAATGAGCATCCCTGGAAGACAATCGGAGTAGGGGGGCATTCCTTGGCTGGACATCCTGTTGACCCACCATAAGGGAGGGAAGAACCATATTCTGGAAGAGAAAGGCCTTCAAATGAAGATGAGTCTTCCATTACTGAGCACCCACACAGGGTGACCACTGTCAAAGGGCTGGCTAGGGTTAAACCCTAGCCGTCGGAACCAGAGCACCAGAGGGGCTCCACGCGCACCTTCTCATCTTGTCGAAAAAAAATAATAATAACAATATAGGGATATTGTTATAAACTATAAACTTGTCATAACAATTCGTGTAGCCTAGCCTACCATAACCATAAAAAATCTTTCGGGCTTTGTTCTCCTTTAATGCAATGTTGAGTACCTTAACGATGGAATTTCCTTAAACAAATTTTCATAATTATAGAGAACCCATTGTTCTAATGCAGGGTATTTTTTCATATATATATATATATATATATATATATATATATGAAAGTCAATATATCCTTGAAATTACAAGCTCGTGGCTATGAGGGTATTTACATTATCAAAAATTTTCCTATTTTGTTTAAATTGTAGGTCTACGAGGGTCTTAAGCCCCAAGGGTTTTCTCAAGTGGTTTTCATCCAGATGTGAAGATATCCCTAGTGGAGGAGGTCGTTTACCATCCACAAAGTGGGGACGTACTCGAGGGTTATCAAACAATTTTCTTATTTTTTTAGATTCTATATCTCAGTCTCTTTAAGTGTGGCATATACTTATTTAAAAAATGGTTAAGCTAAAAAAAATGTTATAGCATAAATAAAAGAGGTATGTATTTTAGAATTTTGATATATGTTAAGAAAAAAATAGATTAAAAATAATAAACAATATGAATTATATATATATATATATATAGATGGAATCATCATCGACAACAAATTTGTGTACCCTATAGAAAAATAACATAAAAAATAGAGATATTGAGAGGTATTCATAAAAATGGACATTTCAATGTATTTTCACACCAAACCACTAGGTTTGTCATCTTGAACCTGAATATGAGGCAACCAACTCAACAAACACTTACAATAGAGTTGTCATTCCCACCCAAAAAACTTTGAAATGGAAGGAACGTGCACATAATATAAGAATGTACATGAAATGGACACCTGGGGGGTTTTAGGGTTCCAAGTCCCACTACAGATTGCATTATTTCTCATCCACTCGACGAGGTTTGAATTGACCAACCCTGTCATGATCTCCCTGCTGGGATGATTTTGTTATGTTTTATGTTCATCCATTGGAAGGGGTTGTACATTTCATATGAAGACATGGAAACTATGTTGGATTTGGATTGGAAGGCAGAGGACAAGCTATTGGCTAGGGATGGGATTCTTCTCTCTGTCGATACATACATGTTCATGTACCAGTGTCAGTGTGCACTTGCATGGGAGGGACACATAGATAGTAGACAGGTTACAGATGATCCCTTGGGTTGACAGTCAGATGGTATTTCCTCTAGAAACAACCGTGAGAGATGAGGGATGTCACGTGATGACCTTCGGGAACCACCTAGGGCAGTTGGCTAACAAAAATTTTATCACGAGGGGTGACGAGCGATTTGTACTTTGTCAAATTTTGGAAGGCAAGGGTTTCACGGGCATTGGGCCTGGGGGGTTTAGGAGTGTATATATCATAGGTGTTGGTGCAGATATGAATAGAACCAAAGGAGGGACAACTAAATCAAATAGGCTAGATAAATGTTGGAAAGTGAGAAGCGAGAAACCTAAATAGATGCTGGGGAAGGATATCACTTTAGAAAGGATGGTAGGTTTGGCATCCAAAGACCTGGATGGGAAGTTCTATTACACAAAGATGAAGAAAACAAATCTAGTGATGTGGATTTAGGAATTTTGGAAACCACTGGTTGGCTACTGTCCTCGATATAGCCTTCTGCCCAACCACTAGATTGTTTTCCACTTTCTGTTGGAAGAAGACCTGCTAAAAATTATGGAGGTCCCATGGATTATTGGAAGGAGTGTTCTTATGCTTAAAATATGGATGCATAATTTCAACCCCTTTTCAGAAAATTTCTCGTACAAGCATGTATGGATTCTCCTCCCTGACTTCCCTATTGACCTTTGGGTGACAAGGGTGTTTGTAGACATTGCAAACAAAGTGGGGAAATTCATGTTCTTCGATTAACAAGACCTAGGGTGGAATAATAAAAGGTTGCCTTGGATTTTGGTTGAAATGGATATGGCACTCAGTTTGTCGAAGGAGATTAAAATCATAACAAAAGAAAAGTCCTTTCATCAAACCATGGATTTCTGGCGTGAACTGTTTCATGGCCATGCCTGATAGCAAAAGGGTCATTTAAAAGTTAACTTCTCTTATTTGGTGAATACATTTGAGGTTTCAGAGTACGCGAATGTCCAGAGTTGGGGGTCGAAAGCCTTTCCTTAGACTATCTTGGAAGGTACATGCATCTTGGACATGGACTCATTTATAAGTAAGATTTATACTTTCTTTCCCTCCTTTTTTAATTCACCGCGGAAGGATGGTATTGTGTCCCTCATTAATCATGAGGATTGGATTGTAGATATTTTTTGGGGTTTTTGGAAACTTGTTCTGAAGAAATTTGAAAAAACCTCCTTAGAGACTAACCTGCTAGTTAAGGGAATGGGTGTTTCAATTTTGGACTATCTCGGCCCTCTACTATCATCCCATTCCTTTGGTCCCTTAGACGGGGTGGATAGGACCTTAGCCTCTCGATTATGTTCAGGTCACTCCACTTCGGATTGCCCCTGTGGGTCTGAAGGGTATCCTTTGGTTAGTGCTTCTGGGGCAGGGATTGGACACTGTCTCTCCATCTTCTAGTTTGATGTATAGGAACCCTCCCTATGTTTCTATCTTGGTGGGTGTGGAGGGTTTCACTATAGGGCGGGACCCTTCTTTAAAAGTGGTCTATACAAAAACCCCTTTACAAGTTTCAAACAGAGGGATGGTTTACAATGGATTGGGAGATAGATCCAATGTAACGATGCATAAAAAGGCTGTGAAAAAGAATGACATGAAAATAAAGTGTTCCA
>JASDQU011443582.1:0-23289 GCA_032191745.1 Picea mariana | reverse complement strand
TGCCAGCCTCTAACATTTCTTCAACCATGCACTCAATTTCACTCTTTTGGGTGTAAGGGTATCTGTATGGCCTAATGTTAATAGGAACACTCTCAGGAATTAGGTGAATTTCATGATCATGATTTCGGGTGGGTGGAAGACCTTTGGGAATATCTCCAAATACTTTGGAATGCTTATCAATTTTCATTTGGAGATCTTGAGGAATAGATGGCTTAGATGTTTGAACATCTAGTGAGCATAGTTGTGCAATAATGCCTTGATGCCCCTTTTTCAATAATTTTGTCATGCCATTAGAGCTTATCACCTTACCTACTTTCCCTGTGATACCTCTTAACTCAATTTCTTTTCCTTCCACTAAAAATTTCATGAAAATTTCTTGAAAATTAAAAGCCACTATTCCTAATGATTGTAACCATTGGATTCCTAGTACAACATCTGCACCACCCATGGGTATAGCAATCATTGGACTATTCATTACATATTCCTCCATAGAAATATTGATCCTATTGCATGATAAGCCCTAATATTGGCTCATTACCCCTTAATTGGGGCATATTGTATTAGTAATGTTATTTTATTTATGTTGGATTTAGGCCATTAGTTATAATTATACCTCCTAGTCTCCTATATATACCAAGGAGACGTTTTTATTTTGAATCATCTTGTACTTGAACATTTAAGTGGGGTAAAAGGAGGTTGCCCCCTCGAAGAGGCTTATTATCTGAAATTGTATCTTTTCCAAGGTGTTGAGTACTTTTTCTGACATTTTTCTATGCTATATTGATATTTGGATACTAACATATGATATCAGAGCTCATGGTCTTGGGGTTTCGCTGCTACATCTAAGATACCTTGGAATTTTTGCTATAACATTTTTTCTACAATGTTTCAGAAGGAATGTCTTGTAGGATATTTAGTAGACAGATCAAGGTATGTTGGGTTAAAAATTTAGCTCCTGAGGCCTTATATTTTCGGAGATACAACCTGTACAATATAGGGTTCCGGAATCATCCTCAACTGTGTCATTGCAGAATATTCTCTATAAAAAAATTTCTGTAATGTTTTAGACCCTGAACTCTAGAGGATATTTATAGAAAAACCTCATAAAAACTACAGCATGCCTTGATAAAGAGATAATTTCAGATAATAAGCCTCTTCGAGGGGGCAACCTCCTTTTACCCCACTTAAATGTTCAAGTACAAGATGATTCAAAATGAAAATGTCTCCTTTGTATATATAGGAGACTAGCAGGTATAATTACAACTAATGGCCTAAAGACGAGATAAATAAAATAACATTACTAATATAATATGCCCCAATTAAGGGGTAACGAGCCAATATTAGGGCTTAACATTTTTCCCCCATCTAGATAGATGGATGCCTCTTTCTTTTTTAACAATCTTAAGGAGGATAACAAATTATCAATATAGCTCATCCTTTGGATGAGTCCCTCGATATATGTTTTAACAAACTTGAGGAAGGACGGGTTCGGTCCTATATGAGTCCTGGAGATAAAACTCACATGGGTCCTTCAATGCATAATTTTATGATCCCAAAGAAGGTAAAATCAATGGTTTTTCACATTTAGAGAGTCTTAACAGAACTTAAAGATGACTCCATGGATGAATTTTTCATAAATTTAGTCTCCCAAGCCCCAAAAAAATTTAAAACAATATAGGGGACAACGCTTTTAATCATGCTTGATTAGAGTAGTCCTTTTCATAATTTGTCTTGCGATGCCGAAAAAGCGATAACCTACCACTTGAAATATGCCCTTTCAAAACTTTTAATGAGTGTAAAAGGAAGCAAGTTGACTCGACAAGATTTTCATGTTTAGCGAGTCTAAAAAGAGCTTAAAGGAGGCTCCAAATAGTTCCTTTTTGGTAGAGATTTTATGAGTCTGAAAAAGGGATAAAAGTATACTGGGGAACCTATTCTCATGTTTTAAAAATCATGATAAATAACAAATACTAAGATCATTCTATAAAAACTACTACGTTACGAGGGGAATGACCCCCAAGCAACAATCACTCCTAGCAGTGTGTCTAACTAGAGGTAATTTCCCCCCAACTTGCATGATAGAAGTTAGTGACATCATTCTAGCATGATTCCTAGAGGCTGGAGAATTACCCCCCAAGTGGTGTTTCCTATGACAACTCTTCTTATTTCCTCGTTTAGGCGTATGCTTACTAATGGGAACATTTTCACTAGGTGAAGGAAAAAAATCTTCAAGTACTCAATCTAGAGTGAGACTCGATTCTAATGGGGGGGTTTCTATTTCATTTTTTTACAAGCTTGACAAAGACAAGGAAATATGCTCGTGAGCATACATTTCATTTTTTAATGAGATTGACAAAAGAAAAGAACTATCCTCATTAAGACTAGATACTACCAAAGGATGAAATGATTCTAGGCATTGTTGCACCAAATTCAAAATCATATTTAATGTGGGAACCTATGGGGTGGTAGGAGAAGGTAAATAAAAAACCCCCATGAGATAGGAATCCTTAAGGAGACCTACTCCTACACTCTCAAGACTTTTCTGTCTGAGAGAAGGGACATTATTCACTGCAACATTGTGGAGATATGAAGTTTTATAGTTAGGTTGGTCTACAGTGATAATTTTTCCTTGATGGGGAAATCACAAGATATGAAACACCAAATATGTGAAGGAAGTTATCACATACAACCAACTATGATCAAGTAACAAATTTTAATCTAGTCGTGCATCAACCACTTTGATATGAACCGAAAAAGTCTTACCCTTCAATGTCACAGTGAAATACTGCAAGAGTCTATGAATTTGTAAACCACGTCCGTCAAACGCTTTCAAGGTGGTAGGATAATGGCTAAGTTTAGGAGAACCAAGGGCTCTGCAACAAGTAAATGACACGACATAGGTGGTGGATCTCTCAACCGAAACAGTGCGATGGACATTCTTTCCAGCGACTAAAATTTGAACTTGGAATGTGTTGGCAGCCATATTAATCTCTATTTTTACGAGCTGCCTACACAGGGTTTTTAAATTCTCGTCACTCGTCACAATCTTTTTCATTAAACAACGCTTGTTACTCGTCGCTTTCTATGTGCCTTCTTTTCTATTTTGTTTTCATGACTGTGAGCATGAAAACTCATAGCTGGAATTAATGTTTGATTTCATCAAAGGGTTAATGTTCATATGGTTTATCGTCGATTTGTCTTATTTTGTTATGAACATGGTTGTTTCCATGGTATAACCTCTTGGTCTCAAACACACCTTGGTTACATATGTATTAAACCACCACCCATTTAGCATTTGACTAATGTTAATGGGATTTTGATTTACAAAATATTTGATTCAATTGTTTATTTGACATATTGATTTTGTGATCAAATCGTGGATATGCATATGATTGTTTTCAACTATTATGATTTTTGTGTGTACCATTACGTCGAGGTGTCATTCCAAGTACAACGTGGTATTATGTTTTTGCATGGCCTTGATCTACATGACTTTTCTCACATGCATAGAAATTAACACTCCCACCTACCATTTTGAGCTATCTTTGCATTTCATTGGGGAAGCTCAGGGCAATGGCTCTGTGCTTGTTCTGTCAAACACTATCACTGAATCCCCTGTCATTTCCTTGTTGTTAGCCATGGATCCTATGGTGAGGATTGAGCCCAACAGTGTCTAGACATTGTTATCGGTTGATAATGCCCAAGAAGACTTAGAAAGGAATGGCTGGCGTGTCTTTGTTGAAAAGTTTGAGGGTTTTAATTTAACAATTGCTCAAGAATTCACGTTAACATTTGATGGTTGCAGAGATAAAATAGGAGATGTCCAGTTTGAGTTAAATGAAGGTTTTATTAGCCAAGCCACGAGTCTACTAGCCGTGGGACAAAAGTGGTCTAAAAACACAAAGGTTGAAGAGGTTCCCTGGTCATTGTTGTTCACCTGAAGGAGGATTACCAGCTGCGACCGAGGTATGCCCGTTTAAGCTCTAAAACCTAGATGGCACGATTTGTTAGCTATCATGAAATAGTTCATTAACTATGAGGGGAGATTTGGTTTGGTTTTCTTATATCACTTGCGGTTGCTCATGAGTTTTATCGATTTTCCCCTAAACATGCCCTATTTTCTCCTTCGAAGTTTATACAAAATGGAAAATCATTTTAAAAGGTAGAAATCTGTTTCTATCTTGGTCCATCATTGTCTGATCAAGATTATTATTATACATCAGTTGAAATTAAACGATAATTGTTGGGATGCCTTCCTGTTAGGAAATGGTTTTGTTAGCAGTGAAATAGGACAAGTTGACAAGTCTGTCATCATAGAAACCCTCGTTGAACCTGCCATCTCTCCTCCTTCACTCTTGCACTGTGACCCTATTTCTAATGTGGAACCCTCGACCTATCCTGACACTACCCAACCTGACACTCTACCAGATTCGTATCCCCAAAGGTGGTGTTAAGTCTGTTAAAAAGTCTGCAAAGAAAAAGTGTAAAGGCAATGTTGATATCAATTATAAGAGTAAAAGAGCCGCTCGTTGGGTTTCAAAATGTGCCCGAAATAAACCTAAGCCCTGTGCAGACCAAAACTCCATTGTGTTAAGAGAGGATTCCGATTCGGAAATTGAAAGGTTCCTAACTAAAGAATATCCATATTCGTATGGACTTTGCTCTAGTAAACCCTATGATTATGTTACAAACCTTCCACCGTGTCTTAAAGACAATCCCAATTTCCCTAGAATCAAACTCAATAGTGAACCTACAGGTCAAATGGAAAATCCCCCACTTGTTAATGCTATCACTGCTAATACACAGTCTATTCATCCACAATGTAATGAATGTCAAGCATGGATCGATAGGTATTAAAAAGACGTGCCTTTACTTCAGTCTTGGCTAAAATCCTTGGAAGACCAGGTGAATTTGCTAACGAAAGAGAATGCAGACTACAATCCGTAGCTCAAACCAAAGATAAATGACAAAAAAAACACAGGGTCTGTTGTTTGTAAGAATGTGGAAGCAAAAACTGCCATTGTGAATTCAAAGATTGCTTGATTAAGTCGAATCCCTTAATCTGAGGTATGATTGTTAAAATATAAGTTTAGGATGATTCTATCTTTTTAAAATTAGAATACATGAATTGTTTGCACAGATTACCTCTAGTCTGTTTTGATTGATTCAATAAAATACGATTCTAGTTATAATTATAAATAGCTACAGAATCGTGAGATTCTGTAGCTAGTTACTAAAATTCGAATTACTAGTTTTAATAACTAAAAATGCATCTGAAATCTTTTATTCTTATGTGTTTTCAAGAACCTACGATTTCAAAAGGAGATTTGAACCATTGATGTCATCTCTCAGCATGCTATTTTTTATGTCATTTTAGAATAGGTTGTCAGTTTTGATATCAAATAGAATCTGAGAGGTTGCATCCCCCACAATTTTTGGAACACATTAGATGATATCCACAGGAAACCTTTTGATCCTATAACCTATATAAATGTATTGTTCTGTAAACAACAGACCATCGCTGCCTGGGAGAAAAAACTATGGATTTATGATTGACAGACTTGAATGGAAGTTGATATTGGTACAACTTTAGCTTCAATATATCATATTTTTATTCAAGTTTTGGTCATTTTGATTTGTAATTAAATTTTGACTACTTTAGATATCATGGTTTATTACAGATTGATGTGATAAAATTTATATGATGTCCATGTTTTATGTCCCTTATATTACATACAATAATTACTCTATTCAAATTTGAGATTAGAAGATTAATCTTCTTTATTCATTGAACATTTATATACAAATTTTCACAGCCGGATTTATCTCAGTGTGACCATTTGTGAAATCATAGAATTGTTGTCACTACTTCTCTTACATGTTCTTTCATTAGCATTCAATCACTGCTGCTTCACGTTTACTAGAAGTGTTTGTAAGAGGTGATGCGGTTTACCTCATCAAACAACGAAATTGGATGCTGTATGCGGGACAAATGGGAGATGAGATTACAGGTTAGTTCCCTCACTTTATTTCATTAGTTTAATTAATATAGGAACTTCCTGTAGTCTAAATATATTGTATTGTTTGTTATCTTTGTTTTTCAATTAGACAGTTGCTATTTCATTTCTTGTTTATAAAAGTTATAAAAAAAAATCAAAAAGACTGAATGATAGTTTTGTTGTCATAAATCAATACATATTTGATTTTCGCAGGTTTAGATTAAAATTTGCATTCTGTAAATGTTATACATATATTAGAGATATAATCATTTGAATACATTGTACATATATTAAGTAGAGCTATTTTATAAATATTAGTTAGTAAACTGTAAATATATTTTAGATTTGTATATAGTTTTCAGCAAGTGTTTTTCATCAAGTTAGTTTCTTTAGTTTTGTTTTTTCACTTTCTTAGGACATAGATCAGCCAACGGAGCCACTAAGCCCGTTGGAGTGGATTAATCCAAATATCTTGGGTTAAGTAGACAACCCCGGACCAGATTCACTCCTCCAGTTGACAAGCGGTCAATTTGGCCCGTCAACAAATGGCGCTAGAAGGAGGGCCTAAAAATTATTAATGGCACGAGGTGGTCGTAAGACTCCTCCACCACCTACCTGCTAACCTATAGTGACTAGAAGTCATTCAAACGACAACATTGTCCCTCAAACAAAAACCACATCAAACAATGATCTATGGATCACAGTCAAACCAGTAACTCCAAATCCTACTGGTTGTGACATACAAGAGATTGTTCGTCAATCTCTCATAAGAACACACAGTTCCTTCACCCATTTAAGACAACCAAACTGACCTTTGGACCAACCATTAGATTTCTCTGATATCAGAGAACAACTAGGAGGCACTGACCTTACTTTAAACCCTACATATCCAATATTCACTTCTGCAGTAGGAGGATCTGGTATACCTCCATCACCACCTCCTTCATCTCCTTCTTCTTCTAGAGAAGAGTCCTCTGATGAAGGTAGTTCCTCATCCCAACCTTCAACACCACCCATACCTATGTCCAACCAGAACAATCCCGCCAGACCCTGGCTCGACCAAGATGCGGTGGCCATACCTGGGCCTCAACATCCCTTACCCAAACACTTGGAGAAATGGCTCCCTAAATTTGACCCAGACTCTAAACAGATTGCCAAAGATCACATCAAAAAGTTTATGTTAGCCATTAGAATTTGTAGTTTCGAGCAGAAAGACGTAGTTTGTATATTGTTTCCCTACACCTTTGAGGGCAATGCCTCTACCTAGTACTTTTCCCAACAACCCCATAACATCGTGTCATGGGAGAAGTTTGAATCCTATTTTCTTGAGAAGTTTGGAGATGACAAGACCCCATAAGTTCTAGTCATGGAGCTTTCTAGTTTAAGAATGAACCCCAAAGAGAAGACCAAAGACTTTAATCAAATGTTCGTAACACTAAAGAACCAAATCCCTACAGATTTGATGCTTGCCGAGAATCTTATCATAGCATATTATACGAAAGCCTTACATCAAAGCATAACCATTTGGGTAAAGAGATATAAGAAATCCACGTTGTTAGAAGCCTTTGAAGAGGCCAGTCAAATTAAGAAAGACATCCTCAGCTTAAAATACACTACTAGCAATGAAATAGAGACTAGTTCATCTTCCAAAAAGAAAATAGAAATCCTCCCTAGACCTTCCCAAAACAAAGCCCAACCTGAAAGCTCAGATTTGGAAAACTTACAGAAAGTCGTTCAAAAACTATCTAATCAAGTTATAGATTTGAAAAGGATGGATGAAGAAGCCTCTTCAAGCAAAGGGCCTTACAAATCCCCGTTTAGGAAGCCTTTTCCCACCAACCGACCTAATTCAAATACTGAAGGCCTAAATCTAGAAAGCCTACAATTCACTATTCAAACAATTCTAGAAGCATACGATAACTTGATGCCTCTTGAGATCCCTGAGGAAATAGTTGAGCAAGAGACAGTAGAAGAAGATGAATCCTCTTCAAACATTTTTGGACATTTCTCGGATAGTATTTTTCAAGCTAATTTTGAAACAATGCATCCTTACAATACTAGGAGTAAGACAACAAACAAGTTTTCTTCTGAAATCACTACGACTTTGCCCTCAAAACAGTCTAAATAAACTGAGATTGAACAGAATTCTATAAACCCAAGATTAGATTATGATTTGGTTGAAGATCTAAAAAAGCTAAGGGCTAATATTTCTGTTTATGAATTATTAAAATTCCCTTTTATTCTACAAAAAATGCTACAGAATATTGTAGAAAAAAAAAAAAATGGCAATTCAAGTAGTAAAAAAGGTTTACAGAACAACCCCAAAGTTCCTCAGAAGCCTTCCGCCAAAACTACTTCTGATTCTCACAAGAAAAGAGACCTTCCTGTAAATAATGTAACAAATGTAGATAAATTAGTTTTAGAGGCCGCAAGTAAAAATAAACAAGCTTCCACCATTAGTACTCACAGAAATGTCCCTCCATTTTTATTAACTTTTGAAATCTTGAATAGCAACGTGCACAACTGTATGGTAGATTCAGGAGCGTCATCTAATGTAATGTCATGCTCTGTGTGTCAAAATATTAATGCTGAAGTTCAACCATCCACCTTGAAGTTCATCCAACTTGATCAAACTAGTGTTAAAGTTATAGGTGAATTGAGAAATGTGCTTATAAGATTTTCATCTAACCCTAGAGTTCATCAAGTGATTGATATTATTGTTGTAGATATCCTAAAATTTTATGGTTTGTTTTTAAGCAGACACTGGTCAGAACAACTACACGGCTATTTTGCAATGGATTGGTCTCAATTGTGGTTGCCCGAGAATGGAAAGCCCAACAGAATCAAGGTAAATCGTGAATGTTACCTAAAGTTCATAGTGACAGATTTAAATGATCCCAATGAGCCATTTACACCTTATGTCGATTCACCCGAAATACAAGGGATGGATACCTTTTTCGACAATTTCATGACCGAAACTTCGGCTATCACTAACCCGGAACAACAGTCTGAAATTTTGACATATATGCAGCCAACAACTTCTAAGAAATGGTCACATGCACCCGACAAAAATTAAATATGATCTCTTTACTTTGACGGGTCAAAATCCAAGGAAGGAGTTGGTGCAGGATGCGTGATTATTGATCCAGCAGGTAACAAAACCTTGATTGCATGCAGGTTAGAGTTTGAATGTACAAACAACACAACAGAATATGAGGCTTTATTGCAAGGCCTCAGGAAAGCATTAGATATGAACATTCAAAATTTGATTGTCTTTGGTGATTCGAAAATTGTGGTTAGACAGGTAAAAAATTATATCCACTGTTTATATTCGCACCTTAAAAGTCACCAATCTGAGGTATGCAATTTGATTAATACGTTTTCTACATTTAACATAAATTCTATTCCTAGATTGAATAATTCAGAAGCCGACTTGTTAGCTAATGTATCTTCAAAACTTTTTCCTGCAGAAGGCTTATCTCCGAATGCATTCTTCGTCGAACTGTTGTTCAGACCATCCATCCCCGACAGCATCACGAATTGGAGAGTCTTCGATGACGATCAATAGATTATAAGTTTCCTGCATATGGAAGAAACTTTCCAGGGCACAGTAATCGACGAAGGTACTCATGATGAAAATCTTTGTGACTTTACGGTAATACCAAATCTGAGATCTCCTGAATCTTCATCAGACATGGTCAATTTTATCCCGAAATATGTAGTTAGATTAGCATTTTTTTGTGATCTTCACGACAAGTTCAAAAAATCAATGAACTGTAAAATGAATAGTTCCTCTTTAACGCATGAAAAAGTAAACTTGGGAAGTAAAGACAACCCTCAGTGAATTAATTTAGGGGTAGGATGTTCTGAACAAGAAAAACCAACATTTATTAAATTGTTTAAGGAATTCAAAGATGTTTTTGCTTGGACGTATGACGACCTTAAAAACTTTGATCCTAACATCATACAACACATTATTCCTATGGAACCCCAAACCCAACCTTTTCAACAAAAGTTAAGGAAAATGCATCCAAAACTCGAATCAACTATCACAAAGGAATTAAATAAATTCTTGAACGCTAAGATAATCTTCCCAGTTAGGCACATGTAATGGGTCTCTAATATTGTCCCTGTCCGGAAGAAGAGTGGTTAAATCCGACTATGTTTCGATTTCCAAAATCTTAATCGAGCATATGATAAAGACAACTACCCTGTCCCACCTATGGAACATATCCTTCAACAGGTATCTGGTTCTGAAAGATTATCCTTATTGGATGGTTTTTTAGGGTATAACCAGGTCCTGATGTCCCGTCCAAACCAACTTAGAACCACCTTCCGCACTCCATGGGGCACCTACGCTTATAGGAAGATGCTCTTTGGACTCATAAATGTTGGTGCCACTTTCTAGAGAGCGATGGACATCGCTTTCTGAGGCTTAATCAATTAATCTGTCATAGTTTACCTGGATAGCAATGTCGTAAGTATGGAATTTCTTTGAATCCTAAAAAATATATCTTCGCAGTAGAACAAGGTAAACTCTTAGGATTTATTGTATCAAGCGAAGGGATGATTATCGACCTTGAAAGAACTCAAGTCATTTCGACACTCCCCCCTCCCTCATCAAAATAGTCTATGCAATATTTCTTAGGTTAGATAAACTTTGTTAGGAGATTCATCCCTAGATTTTCAGAAATGGTGAGACCATTACAAAACCTAATAAAAAAGGACGTACAATACCATTGGGGACCTTTAGAAAACTAGGTTTTTGATTCAATAAAAAACGGCCATAATAAACGCTCCTTCTCTAGTGAGCCCCGAATTTTTGCAAGACTTCACTTTCTACACATTCGCTTCTGACGGCTCTTATGCTATTGTCCTAACTCAAAAGAACGTTGAAAATAATGAAGTCCCAATTGCCTTTATGAGCTTAGCCTTCAAAGGGGAAGAACTTAATTACCCAACAATAGATGAGCAAGCCTATGCTATTTTTAAAGAAGTAAAGCACTTCCGATCTTATCATTTGAAATCTAGGACAAAAATCATTGTCCCTTACCCGGCTGTCAGAAATATGTTAGTAAAGAAGGAACTAGGCGAAAAAATGGCAAACTGGGTCACATCCTTGCAAGAGTATGACATAGAAATCACCCTAGCAGAAATAGTGAGAGGTCAAGGGTTATGCAAGTTAGTCGCTGACTTAGCTGCAGGACAGGAAGAGGAAAATGATATGTTGAATCTAGGACAACACTACCAAAACTTAATCTATTGTGCACAAAGCCCTCTTAGTCCCTGGTATGATGATATAAAATTTTGTATTGAACATGGGTCAGCTCCTCGTCCCCTAGATCCCACAAAACGAAGAGCGCTAAGATTAAAATCTACTTCCTTTCAGCTGATTAATGGTATTCTATTTTGTCAAAATTTTGATGGAGTACTAATGTGTTGTCTTGAGAAAGATGAAGCAGAAAAGGTCTTATTGGAATTGCACGCAGGAGAAGCTGGTGGGAATTTTGGTGGAGATACCACTGCCCATAAAGTATTAAG
This sequence comes from Picea mariana, assembly GCA_032191745.1. Lineage (NCBI taxonomy): Eukaryota > Viridiplantae > Streptophyta > Pinopsida > Pinales > Pinaceae > Picea > Picea mariana. The sequence goes on along the minus strand of JASDQU011443582.1, from coordinate 11,749 downwards.
AGTAGGTTACTACTGTCCCATACTTTTTAAAGATGCTCATGCTTTGTGTTGCAAGTGTGTAATTTGTCAGAAAGCATCCGAACGGATACAGAAACCAGCCTTCCCTCTGCAACCTATTTCAATAGACTCCCCTTTTCAGCAGTGGGGTCTAGATATTATAGGTCCAATTAATCCTCCATCCTCAGAGAAACATAATTTTATCATAACAGCCACGGATTACTTCACCAAGTGGTCTAAAGCTACCCCATTAAAAGCTGTAAATACTAGTCAGGTAATAGCCTTTTTGAATTCAAATATTATTACTCGTTTTGGTATCCTTCACTGCCTGGTATTTGATAACGCTTCCTATTTTTTGTCTCTTGAGATGAGTGATTTCTCTCTAGAAAAAAAAATTAAACTAAAATATTATGCCAGCTATTACCCTCAAGGCAATGGATTGGTAGAATACACTAATAAAAATCTAATCAAAATTATCAAGAGAACGGTCTCTGAAAACCATAAAAACTGACATAACGCACTATTAAACACAATCTGGACTGATAGAGTGACTCCAAAAACTGTTGTGGGTAACTCACCTTTCTTTCTTGTTTACGACAGAGAGGCAATTCTGCCACCACATATCCTCCTTCCCTCTCTGCAGCTATCGTATAAAATACAAGAAGAGGATTGTCCCCCTTTGGAGAATCGAATTAACACTTTGTTAAAATTATAAGAAGTGAGGGCTCAAGCGAAACAGAAATTGGATCAATATCAACTCATTGTTAAAAGCTGGTTTGATTCCAATTTTGCCTCTGACAGAAATTTTGAGGTAGGTGACCTTGTCCTAAAATGGGACAAACCGCATGATGGAAAAGGAGAGCATACAAAGTTTCAGAACTTATGGCTAGGACCATTCTTGATTGCTGAGAAATCGGGTGTGAGCTCCTTCCAATTACATAATTTAGAGAGACATCCAAAAACCTGCTCGGTAAATGGCAAAGCTCTAAAAAGGTATTTCACCTAATGACACTCCCATGTAAACTATGTAAATATTTTTGTTTTGCTTGCTTTTTGTTTTTCTTTGTTGTTTTTCTTTGATTCTTCCCTTATGCTCACAAGTTTTTATTTTGAGACACACATACCTGCACCATGAACTATTTCAGACAAAGAGAACAAAAAAAATTCCCCGCTAAAATAACCATTGAAGGTTGTTAAAACATCAATTATGATATTTTTTTTAAGTTCGCAGCCATGTTAAAGAAAGCTTGTTGTTTGAATTTTTTTTCTTGATTTCAATCTATAACTGAAGCTATTCACGATCATCCATAAAAATTTCTTCTTACGCTATCCCTGTTCCATAAGAGAACAACTCAGAGATGTCTCCCCGCCATCGAAAGTCGGTTTATTAACAAACTATCTCTAGATCTTAATAAAGGACAGTTAAAAAATTTATTCAAGATCTATAATTATTAAAATATGTCCAAAATATAAGGATTTTCAGTGTCACCTCACTCTATTAAATATATTTAAAATTAAATAAATCTTCAGAGAGCTGTGGGAAGTTCTTGTAAACTCGTTGGGATACTAAATAGGTCTGCTGGCAACAGGTAAATGCATGCATGATGCCAAGATAAATTCACCGAGGTACTCAATAGGCCCGCTGGCAACGAAGCATTTTCAGGTATATGAAAATTCTCAGATATGGAATCTTTTGACCTCAAATTTACTTCGTTCTGATCTAGAACTTCTTGGTAGGATACAAAAATCGGAGTGGGTTAAATGGCATCCCTGTCGAAGCTATGGACACCTGTTGGCAGCAGCGGCTCTGTCAACAGTATTGAAGATTTTAACCTTAACATCGTGACTCTCTTTTGTTGAGATGCCATCAATTTTCATCTTTTAAAATAACAATCAATCTGAAACCGGAATGTTTTATAATTGACAATGATGTTCAAACAGTTTCTTAGTTGTTTTCAATTTGAATTTTTTCTGATTATCCTAATCTGGACTTGTTCGTTTGGCAGAGATAATTGCTTCTACCACTGTGTCGCCATTGTTGGCAGCCATATTAATCTCTAATTTTACAAGCTGCCTACACAGGGTTTTTAAATTCTCGTCACTCGTCACAATATTTTTCATTAAACAATGCTTGTTACTCGTCTCTTTCTACGTGCTTTCTTTTTTATTTTGTTTTCATGATTGTGAGCATGAAAACTCACAGCTAGAATTCATGTTTGATTTCATTAAAGGGTTAATGTTCATATGGTTTATTTTCGATTCGTCTTATTTTGTTATGAACATGGTTGTTTCCATGGTATAAACCCTTGGTCTCGAACACACCTTGGTTACATATGTATTAAACCACCACCCATTTAGCATTCGACTAATGTTAATGGGATTTTGATTTACAAAATCTTTGATTCAATTATTTATTTGACATATTAATTTTGTGATCAAATCGTGGATATGCATATGATTGTTTTCAATTGTTATGATTTTTGTGTGTACCATTACGTCAAGGTGTCATTCCAAGTACAACATGGTATTATGTTTTTGCATGGCCTCGATCTACATGACTTTTCTCACATGCATAGCAATTAACACTCTCGCCTACCATTTTTAGATGTCTTTGCATTTTGTTGGGGAAGCTCAGGGCAATGGCTCTGTGTTTGTTCTGTCAAACCCTATCATTGAATCCTCTGTCATTTCCTTGCTTTTAGCCATGGATCCTGTGGTGAGGATTGAGCCCAACAATGTCCAGACATTGTTATTGTTTGATAATGCCCTAGAAGACTTAGAAAGGAATGGCTGGCGTGTCTTTGTTGAAAAGTTTGAGGGTTTTAATTTAGTAGTTTCCCAAGAATTCGCGCTAACGTTCGATGGTTGCAGAGCTAAAATAAGAGACTTCCAACTTGAGTTAAACAAATTTTTTATTAGCTAAGACACCACTCTACCAGCCATGGGACAAAATTGGTTTAAAAACTCAAAGGTTGAAGAGGTTCCCTTGTCATTGTTGTTCACCTCAAGGAGGATTACCAACTGCGACCGAGGTATGCCCGTTTCAACTCTAAAACCTAGATGGCATGATTTGTTAGCTATCGTGAAACAGTTCGTTACCTGTGAGGGGAGATTTGGTTTTGTTTTCTTATATCACTTGTGGTTGCTCATGAGTTTTATTGATTTTCCCCTAAAAATTCCCTATTTTCTCCTTCGAAGTTTATACAAAATGGCAAAGAGTTTTAAAAGGTAGAAATCTGATTCTAGCCTGTTCCATCATTGTCTAATCAAGATTATTATTATACATCAGTTGAAATTAAACGATGATTATTGGGATGCCTTCCTGTTAAGAAATGGTTTTGTTAGAAGTGAAATAGGACAATTTGACAAGTCTGTCATCACAGAAACCCTCGTCGAACCTGCCATCTCTCCTCCTTCACTCTGCACTGTGACCCTATTTCTAATGTGGAACCCTCGACCTATCTTGACACTACCCAACCCAACACTCTACCAGATTCGTATCCCCAAAGGTGGTGTTAAGTCTGTTAAAAAGTCTGCAAAGAAAAAGTGTAAAGGCAATGTTGATATCAATTATAAGAGTAAAAGAGCCGCTCGTTGGGTTTCACGATGTGACCGAAATAAACCTAAGCCCTATGCAGACCAAAACACCATTGTGTTAAGTGAGGATTCCGATTCGGAAATTGAAAGGTTCCTAACTGAAGAATATCCATATTTGTATGGACTTTGCTCTGGTAAAACCTATGATTATGTTACAAACCTTCCATTGTGTCTTAAAGATGATCCCAATTTCCCTTGAGTCAAACTCAATAGTGAACCTACAGGTCGAATGGAAAATCCCCCACCTGTTAATACTATCACTGCTAATACATAGTCTATTCAGCCGCAATGTAACGAATGTCAAGCATGGATCAATAGGTATTACAAAGACGTGCCTTTACTTCAGTCTCAGCTAAAATCCTTGGAAGACCAGGTGAATTTTCTAACGAAAGAGAATGGCATACTACAATCCATAGATCAAGCCAAAGATAAACAACAAAAAACCATAGGGTTTTTTGTTTTTAAGAACGTGGAAGCAACGACTGCCATTGTGAATTCAAAGATTGCTTGATTAATTCGAATCCCTTAATATGAGGTATGATTGTTAATATATAAGTTTAAGATGATTCTGTCTTTTTAAAATTAGAATACATGATTTGTTTTCACATATTACCTCTAGTCTGTTTTGATTGGTTCAATAAAATACGATTCTAGTTATAATTATAACTAGCTACAGAATCGTGAGATTTTGTAGCTAGTTACTAAAATTTGAATTACTAGTTTTAATAACTGAAAATGCATATGAAATCTTTTATTCTTATGTGTTTTCAGGAACCTACGATTTCGAAAGGAGATTTGAACCACTGATGGAATCTCTCAGCGTGCTATTTTTTATGTTGTTTTATAATAGACTGTTAGTTTTGATATCAAGTAGAATTTGGGAGGTTGCACCCCCCACAATTTTTGGAACAAATTAGATGATATCCATAGGAAACGTTCTGATCCTATAACCTATATAAATGTATTGTTTTGTAAACAAAAGACCATTGCTGCCTGGGAGCAAAAACTATGGATTTATGATTGACAAACTTGAATGGAAGTTGATATTGGTACAGCTTTAGCTTTGATATATTGTATTTTTATTCAAGTTTTGGTCATTTTGATTTGTAATTAAATTGTGACTACTTTAGATATCATGGTTTATTACAGATTGATGTGATGAAATTTATATGATGTCTATGTTTTATGTCCCTTATATTACATACAGTAATTACTTTGTTCAAATTTGAGATTAGAAGATTAATCTTCTTTATTAATTGAACATTTATATACAAATTTTCACAGCCAGATTTATCTCAATGTGACCATTTGTGAAATCATCGAATTGTTGTCACTACTTCTCTTATATGTTTTGTCATTAGCATTCAATCATTTCTGCTTCGCATTTACGAGAATCATTTGTAATATTTGATGTGGTTTACCTCATCAAACAATGAAATTGGATGTTGTATGCAAGACAAATAGGAGATGCGATTACATGTTAGTTCCCTTGTTTTATTTCATTAGTTTAATTAATATAGGAATTTCCCGTAGTCTAAATATATTGTATTGTTTGTTATCTTTGTTTTTCAATTAGACAGTTGCTATTTCATTTCTTATTTATAAAAGTTATAAAAAAAAATCAAAAAGACTAAATGATAGTTTTGCTTTCATAAATCAATGCATACTTGATTTTCACAGGTTTAGATTAAAATTTGCATTCTGTAAAGGTTATACATATATTAGAGATATAATCATTTGTATACATTGTACATATAATAAGTAGAGCTATTTTATAAATATTAGTTAGTAAACTGTAAATATATTTTAGATTTGTATATAGTTTTCAGCAAGTGATTTTCATCAAGTTAGTTTCTTTAGTTTTGTTTTTCACTTTCATAGGACTTAGATAGGCCAACGGAGCCGCTAAACCCATCGGAGTGGATTAATCCAAATGGATTGGGTTAAGTAGAAAACCCCGGATCAGATTCACTCCTCCAGTTCACGAGCGGTCATTTTCGCCTGTCCATAGAATGCTAAGTGGTGGGAAATCCAATTTCTATTACAAAATATTTCATCTGCAGACAGATGAAACTTACCTTGGATTAATATATGCATATACCAAGATAGAAACAATACAAGTGGACAATAACATCCACTTAAAATTATCTTAAGCAATAAGAATGAGAAGTAGAGAAAGGATATGATGAACCTATTTCGACATTTTTCCTCGCTGCTTCCAATCCACGGGTGTGATCTCCAAGATCCTTGGTGCAAATTGAGATATTGAATGGAACACAAAGGAAAACAACTTTCTCCTACTCTACAAGATTATATAAGATAACTCTATCTATGAAGATTAGAGAAGCAATAGACAATAAAATTTAACAAGACATAAACTTGAAGGAAATAGGCCACATATATATTAATTGGAAATCCTAAAAGAGATTCTTACAGACCACGATTGATGTAGCAACAACCTCTCCAAGATCTTGTCATCCATATCCTTGCATGAATATTGAAATCAAAATGTTGAATTTTTTCGTAAGGTTCAAAGGTTTGATACCTCAATTATTCCTCCCCTTCAGCATGGAAAGCTAGAAATCCCTCATTATATAGGATTTGGAAGATTAACCACCATGGAGAAGATCACTCACTATATCCACTAAATTGGGATCTCCAAGATTTTTAGCAAGAAAATATCTCTCAAGGATTTTAGGGAGACAATATCTCTCAAGGATTTTAAGGAGGAAAAATCTCTCAAGATCCACCAAATTAGCATTTTGGTTTAAGAAAGTATCTCAACCATCCATGAGATTCTCAACTTATCCTTGAGATTAGGAAACTAAATGTGGGGTGGATTCTCACACTAAATTAATTTCCTTTTTATGAATAATAATAAATAATTCATGTGCACATAGTATTTTGACCCTCATATGATATATTTCTCTTCTACATTGACTAGGGATTATGACATATGTTCTTTCATGGTGTCAAGGAGTTTTGAAATTCAAAACAATGAATGTGACATTAGTTAAGGTGCATACAACACTTGCGACAGTGCATGCAACACTTAACAAGGTGCATACATCACTTTGCGACACTTGCAACACATAGGGTGGGAAACTCAAGTATAACATTTTGGTGTGTAACAATCATCTTCTCTATTCTTTGTGTAATGGGTGGAGGTAATATGTTTGGACATATTCATAACCTTGAGGCATAGGAAATTGTTTTGTAAGAAGTTTCCAACAACCCAAATATAAAGTGTTTGACAAAAATACACAAAGAGAAATAATAATTTGGATGATAAACATAATATTTCCACCGATCCTAGTTGGGGACATTCCATGCAAAGTTTCTTGATCCAACTATTAAAGTTGTTATATTTCTTATTTTCTAGTGTATCTAATCTCTATTACATCCTTCAACTTTATTTCACTAGGAATTGCATCTTCAAAATGCATGATTGGTTCCATACATAAATTTTCCAATACTTCATCTAATGAGTTCCATACTATTATGAAAGGTTTAGTGCCTATTTATCCAACTTCTTTGAATTCATAAATAAGATCTTTACATGAATCAAATAAAATTTGATTCTTTGTTTTCTATTTTACTTCATATTTAGGAAAATTCTCTAGATCCCGAGGCTATCTTTCTTGCTAGTCTGCTACTTTGTCAAAAGCATGTTGTGATTTTCTATATTGGATTCTCTTCTCATTTACCTGATCTTGTGGTTCTCTAAGTTTGTCACAATTACGTTTCACTTCCCCCAACATTATAAAATCTTATCAGCATGACTCCCTTATCTTTTCATTCACCTCTAAGGCTATGTTTTTCAATAATTTCATTACATTCTTGTTGGCGCATTCCATTTTGAGGAAGATCATAGTAATTAATGAAGGAAGTTAGAAAAATGACAAGAAAAGGAGCGTGTGTCGAAAAATGGGGAAGAGAAGTGATGGGAAAGAAGGAAAGTCAAAGGAAGGAAGAAGGATGTGGATCGACGAGGAAAACAATTGTATTTTGGACCAGCCTTGCTCAGGGAGTTAGAATATGGACAAACCTAATCCCCTTAGGGTTAGTGGGTTAGGGTTTTGGTCATTGTTGTAACGGGTTCTAACCCATTTTTGTAATATAAGTATGTATTTTGATATATGAGGAGATCTAGTCGAAGTTGCAAGTGAGAAGTTGAGAGATTTGGAGCTAATATGGAGATGACCATAGAGTCAATTTTGGAGACAATGAGATGAATTGTAATCGAGGGTAAGATCGCAAGCTATGGACCTTGGTGCATTCTTGTCAACCTCAACTCATATGTAATGCGCACAATGTTATAAAATTGATGAAGAAGAATAAAAGAGGGTAATATCACAAGCTATGGAGATTAGTGTGTTCTAGTCAACCTCAACTCATATGTAATGCATGCAGTGCAATAACTTGATGAAGACTAATAAAAGAAAGAATAATTTCATATCTTTGTGGACATATCCCAGGGGGTGTGAACCACTATAAAAATTTGTGTCTCCATGTGGAATGTTTCTCTTATTTTCTGTTATTGCTTAGCTATGGTGAATGAATGAATCCAGTAAAAGTAAAATGTAGCACACACTAAAAAATTATGATATTTATTGCAGAATGAATCTTAAATGAATGTAACTATTATGGTTATAATGTTGTTTTAGAATGATAGATCTGATATATTTGAGGTATAAAGAATGTCTAACATCCCCACAACAACCTCCCTTCCATGATTGCAAACATCTTGGTCATGCAGTCACCCATAATCCATCTTGAGTGAGACTTCATTGTACACTCTATGCGTAGTGTTTCCTTCTTGTCTCTAGAAGGGTCGGTGGTTTGCATGGTTTTGTTGGAAACCTAAATTAGAACTTGGGTCAGCCAAAAAACATCCAACAAATAGTTATGTTTCCAGCTGGAACTTGGAAGAACAAACTGGAAGCGATTTGCTCAGAAGGATATTCAAGGGAATGAAGTATTATAAGGGGATGTTCATATCATGGAACCCCACTAAGTAGGATATTTAATGATGGTTGGAAACAAAAGAGATCGAGTTTTCACATAAAGACATTAGAAACTCCAGGTATACACCATGCCAATATTTGGAAAGGTATGTATTCACTAATCTTCATGAGGCATTTTTCTATTATTTTCCACATTTCTACATGAATGGATACTTAGAGTAAAGAAAAATCACCCAAAAAATCAGATAAGACTAGTAGAATGAACTACTGAGAATATTTCACATCCAAAAAGAGTCAATAATAAATTCGTGCACACAGTCAATTTTGGATAGATAGCATTTTTCTAGGATTTATTACCGAGTTTGTAGTTGATACTACAAAATCATCTATTGTTGCAGAGCAATATGTTTTGAAGGGTGCAAGAGGAAGGTACATTATGTCACTTTATATGTCGATCGAGATTTTTCTACACGATAAAGGTGTGATGACAATGGAGTCAGACAACTAAATAACTATGTGTGCATGGGGAGATTAGGGGAAGCACTAATGATGATTTGAGATATGGATAGGGATATGGATAGAGGTAAGACGAAGGAATATATGGAACTTATTATGATGTATGAATATCATATCAAGGAAATAATGGTTAAGGAAGGAATGACACACAACAAAAGACCCTACCAATATAATATTAATAGGAAAATAGGGAAGGAGCCCAGCGGGAAGGCTTGGAAAGTGATGAATAAGAGGTAGACGATCTCCATGTTGGTCAACTAAGAGGGGGGGGTGAATCAGTTGTTACCATGCTTAAACAATTATGCTTATTTTAGACTCTTTACAAAGCACTCAATGATAATCAAAATAATCCAAGGAAATAAGTAATAGCACATTCAACATCAGTCACACATATGAGATACACAGAGATAGATATTTCCTGAGGAAACCCATATGGGGTAAAAACCTCTTCTTCTTTATATTATAAGTAATTTTTACATTCTTTACATTATCATACATATGAGGACCAACTCATAATGAGACTGCAACCTCTGTTTTGCAAGCCACTACTTGCTGAGAGTACCAACTCTCTGGTTTCTCTAGCACCAACTAGAAGGAAGCACCAACTTCCTAGTTTCTCTAGCACCAACTAGAGGGAAGCACCAACTCCCCAAGGGTTCCAGCACCAACTGGATGGAAGCACCAACCTGTAAAACAGAGAACAACAGTTCTCCCTTGCACCACCCTACCACCCTGGTTTCTCTGGCTGCAACCAGATGGAAGTTACAACTCCCTATGTTCAAGCACCCACTTGAACCTATGAGGAAAACAGTCCTCCCTATAACCTCCCTTCCACCCTAACATATAAATTTTGCTAATGAAACTTATCACAATGATACAGTTTTTATCATTGGCTTACCAGACTTATCATTGTTCTTCTACACTAAGCTGCTCTATCTAGATCAGTGTCTTCTGCACACTCCTCTACATTTTATGTTATTCTCCCATTATGCACTGTGTGCCATCTCCATTTGACTCATCATTCCTCTACTCTCTATTTTAGCTGTTGTACATTCCTCCTTCTACATTCCTGAAATCCTCACAACAACAACAAAAAAATATATTCTCTCTTCTGTAGACTTATAGTCTCCGTGCACCTTGTGCATGCACTTCCACCATTCTTCTACATTCTCTCTCATGTTGAGTACTCTTCCTGTTCATCATGGAAAATATTCAGCTTCTTTGGAAGTTAGATCCATCTGTCAATTGTCACTGGGTGTTAAGTCAAGATTCTTCAGCTTCTCTAGCAGTTGAGACTCTTCGTCTTCTCTATTATAGATGAGCTCATCCTCTACCAGAAACCATCATTTATTTCTAGCAGTTACATTGTGAAGTGCAACAGTGTCCCTCTGATCTTATTCAAATTCATCTGCACCGTTGAATTGACTTCATTGAATCTTGCGTTCATTTTTTCATTTCGCACTTCGGCATTTCAGGATCCTCGTGGTAAGGATTTCGTTACTCTCCATGTCCCAATCTGTTAAGCCCTAATATTGTCTCATTACCCCTTAATTGGGTCATATTATATTAGTAATTTTATTTTATTTATGTCAGCTTTAGGCCATTAGTTGTAATTATGCCTCCTAGTCTCCTATATATACCAAGGAGACATTTTCATTTTGAATCATCTTGTACTTGAACATTTAAGTGGGGTAAAAGGAGGTTGACCCATTGAAGAGGATTATTATCTAAAATTGTATCTTTTTCAAGGCGTTGAGTACTTTTTCTGAGGTTTTTCTATGCTATATTGGTATTTGGTTCTTAACATATGGTATCAGAGCTCAAGGTCTTGGGGTTTCTCTGCAACATCTGAGACACCTTGGCATTTTCGCTATAACCTGTTTTCTACAACGTTTTAGAAGAAACGGATTGGAGGATATTTAGTAGATGGATCAAGGTACGTTGGGTTCAAACTTCATCTCCTGAGGACTTATACTTTCTAAGATACATCCCATACAAGATAGGTTTCTAGAATCATCCTAAAATGCGTCATTGCGACATTTTCGCTATAAAAACGTTTCTGTAACATTTCAGACCCTAAAATTCTGAGGATATTTACAAAAATTAGTAAGGTATCTGTGGTAAAATGTTTCACTTCTGGGTCATCTTAAATTTGTAGATACACCCTATGTAAGATAGGGTATATGACTAGTCCTATTGACTAGTCTCAAGAAGGTGTTCCAGGTAAAACAATCATAAATTTTTCCTAGAGTATCTAAATTGAGTGGGACTAGTTTCATTGGATCTTAGACAGTCTGCAATATCGTTGGTACGAGTTTCATAAATTTATATCAATTATTTTGTGCAGGGCATGCTATAGAAGTGAGATCTCCGTGAAAGGACAAAAATCGACAAGTTGTGGGGAAGTTACCATAAATTCCACTTGGCACATCCAATTTTGATCAGACTGTTAGGACCACACTATGCACCTTTTTTCCTACACTTTTTTCCATTATTCTACCCTTCATCACTAGTATTTAGACTCACAATATCACCTCACCTGATCATTCCAAGGTATACAACGTCCTTTCTCATTATTATATGCTTAATCTGTTTTGCATAATACTTTACATTACTTTTGGACTTAACCATTGATTAGAAGTGCATAAGTGTCTATATCTGCAGAATAGTAT
>JASDQU011443578.1:1779-11937 GCA_032191745.1 Picea mariana | reverse complement strand
TGTTAATTTTAGATTTGTTAATTAGTATTAATTTCATGGTACCATGTAATATTTATGTTAATTTTATATTTGTTAATTAGTATTTAATTACACAGTATATTTTTTTAATTATGTTAGTTTTAGATTTGTTAATTAGTATTAATTTCTTGGTATTGTGTAACATTTATATTTATGTTTATTTTAGATTTGTTAATTAGTATTTAGATTTTATATTTTCTATGTGTGCATTTGTTCTTGTCTAGTTTAGATTTAAAGACAATATTTTTTGACTGGTAATAGTTCTAGTTTATTGTGCAACCATATAATTTATTAAGTGGTTTAATTCAAATAAATTTATGCATAGAAATAGATTTCGATATCTTGGTTATATGAAAATATTATCCAACGAAAATCATCTTTCTCTTTTTAATAAATAATATTTCTTGTAAATATAATACAAATAATTTTGTTCTTCTATTTCTTTTTCTTTAAATATAAATATGTTCTTATATTTACAAATATATATATATATATATATATATATATATATCTTAGTACAATTAGATCTAACTACATTGAATTATAAAGCATTTACTGCCACTAAAAACAAATTATACATCTAAGTACAGGAATTATACAACATTTACTGTCACTAAAAACAAATTATACATCTAAGTTCAACTATTGCATTGCAAATTGCAACCTTAGATTAATTACATTGCTCTGAATCTATCATTCAAAATCACAATTTAAACAACTAAAACTAACACTGAGCGATTCTTGGTCAATTAGATTTCTACATATACAAAATCATTTGATAATTTGAGTGCCCAACAAATATACATATTCATTTGATCATTTGAGTGCCCAACAAATATACATATAACTGTTGTATATTACTGTGTATCTTATAATTTGTAATGGAATATTTGTGAAATATACATACAATGGAATATTTTTAAAACACACACACACACACACACACACACACACACACATATATATTTAATAAATTTAAAAATAAAATAGGAAGACAGTTTAAAAATTACATGTTTATATGTTCAAATTATACACGCAAACAATAAATTTATAAGCAATATGGATTTACTTAAAAATGGGAAATTGATATAGACATTAATAAATAAATTATAAACAATATGGATTTAGTGAATTTGATATAGACATTTAACAATAAAATATTAATTTTTTAAATTTGATATAGACATTTAACAATCAAATATTAAAAATAGAGTAATCATTTAAGTGATTAGTTTGTGCTTGAGCAATCGGCCAGAAGCCGAATCGACTGTCTTTCACTCGGATGTTAAAGATTTAGATTCAAATGCCCTGTTTTTTTGTGCATAGATAATCTCTTATTAAAATTGGTTGTGACTTGGCCGCGGGGGGAAAACCTTGTGGCCAATTCGTGGGAACACCCATGACTTGGCCACATGGATGGTCCCCCGCAACCAAGTCACAGTCATTTCAAACGTTTTTTATTTTATAAAAATTTCATAAAAATTTCAAACTATCCAAGTTTTTATTTCAAACGTTTTTTAATTTATAAAAATTTCAAATCTTTAGGAATTCAATTTATAAATCCATTTTTACATATGTAATATTAGAGTATCATAAGTTATAAATATTATTTTATAGATTGTTGATTCTGGAATTCCTTGATGTACGTTACTGTCTATCTTATAATTTGTAATGGAATATTTGTGAAATATACATACAATGGAATTTTTTAAAACATATATATTTAATTTTTTTTTAATAAATTTAAAAATAAAATAGGAAGACAATTTAAAAATTACATGTTTATATTTTCAAATTATACACACAAATAATAAATTTATAAACAATATGGATTTACTTAAACATGTGAATTTGATATAGACATTACTAAATAATTTATAAACAATATGGATTTAGTGAATTTGATATAGACATTTAACAATCAAATATTAAGTTTTTAAATTTTATATAGACATTTAACAATCAAATATTAAGAATAGAGTAAGCATTTAAGTGATTAGTCTATGCCTGAGCAGTCAGCCAGGAGCCAAATCGGTTGTCTTTCACTCCGGTGTTAAAGATTTAGATTCAAATGCCCTGCTTTTTTGTGCATAGATAATTTCTTATTAAAATTGTTTGTGACTTGGTTGTGAGGGGCCAACCCTGTGGCCAAACCATGGGCACTCCCACGGCTTGGCCACATGGCTGGCCCCTCATGGCCAAGTCACAGTTATCTCAAACGTTTTGTATTTTATAAAAATTTCATAAAAAATTCCAACTGTCCAACTTTTTATTTCAAACGTTTAGTATTTTATAAAAAATTCAAATCTTTAGGAATTCAATTTATAAATCCATTTTTACATATGTAATATTAGAGTATCATAAGTTATAAATATTATTTTACAGATTGTTGATTTTGGAATTCCTTGTTGTAGCAACCACTTTATCTTGCCTCATCTATTTCTCCACTTTGATGAATGCCTATTTCAATTTCTTCATATTGTCATGAGTATTGGTCACAACTCAGTGTAAGACATGAGTGACCTACTTGTGTAGATTTAGCGTGTCCTTCAAATTCATCTGATCAACATTTAATGTAATATGGTTGGCTTTGTAGTCAGCAACTGACTGAATTTCACTTTTTTTAGTCTCTAGAACAACCAAATTCAACACTCACTTTTGATATGGCTTCTCTTCAAAACAATAGACTCTTATCATAGTAAACTGCTCAAAAAGGAACCAGTCTCCCACTCTGGTGTTGTTTTTCAATTGTAGTGACCCTTTGACTAAAGGAATAATTATAACAAATACTTCATTGTGGATAACAAAGTCTAATATAGACATAAAAGAGTTTACATACTGCAAAAAAACTTCACTGGTGACATGTTCTCTTACCATATGCAACCACTCAATGGTTGGGAGAGAAACATGTTGGCTGGTCATTCACCATCCTAGACTTAAAATAACCCAGATGTGAGTAGTTTTGATGGATTAACATATGGATCAAGTGAGACTAGTACATGAATGACCTGGTACCCCTAAAATCTAAAAACTGTTGGTGCATTATATTTTCCAAGAACTTGCAGAAGTCAAACTTTATGAAAGTTTGATTCTCGGGGTGTGACAAGGCTACTAGGAAACCCAAAAACAATGGTATCCATTATAAAACTATTAGAAATAGAAACAAACTTTGAAACATAGGTAGTATATTCACTGAAGTCATTCCCTCAACCTCCAGAATAGATACACCGAAATATGTAACAGTCATGTTGCATTAATAACAAAATTGATAAAAGACAGACCAATATTTCATGTCAAAGCCACATTTACAAAGTTAGAAGAAATAACATTTTTAAATACATTTCACAGTTTACATTTTACAGATTACAGTTTGTTTTCAATTTTAATATATGTGCATATGTATAATATATGTACATATGTTTTAATATCTATGCATATGTTATAATTCGGATAATATATGTTTTCAATTTTAAAATCAGTGCATATGTTATAACATTGTAATATGTTATAACATATTACTATGTAATATGTTATAACATATTATTATGTAATATGTTATAGTAATATATGTTATGACATATTACATTGTAATATGTTATGGAAAATCTACATTAATATAGCACTCAACAAATAGAAAACAAACAGTGAAACATAGGTAGTATATTCACTGTAGTCATTCCCTCAACTTCCAAAATAGATACACCGAAATATGTAACAGTCACTTTGCATTGATAGCAAAACTGATAAAAGACATCAATATTTCATGTCAAAGCCTCATTTACAAAGCTAGAACAAAGAGCAGTTTTAAAATCTACAAAATATCACGTACAATAGATAGAAATAAACCTTGAAACATGGGGAAAATGTCCACTACAATTATTCCCACAACTAAAATATGTTACAGTATTTTGCACTGTAACAAAAATACACAAGTAGTGAACATTTCATGACAATGTCTCTTTTACAGAATGATAAGAAATAACAAATTTAAATCCAAATGTCTAACTCCAATTCCATGGACTGAGATACCAATTACGATTCCTCTAAAAGTCAAGCTATCTTCCATTTTCAACAAAGAAGGGATTAAAAGTATGAAGACTTGGAAATAGAACATAATTAACGATACCCAAGAAAACTGATAAGAACACAATGAAAATCTCATAGTAGAAATGCATTTTGAACTTGCATCTTCATTCTTGTGATTAGTTGCCTATACCTTAGATTGAGACTCTACACTCTTAACTATATTGTAATATTCACATAGCTCATATGGGTAAGATATGAAGCTGAATCCATTTCTTTAGCTCTCTCTTAATCAGAGTAAGTAAAACCCTTATGTATTGGATAAGAGTATATACCCTTTGAAATACCCATGTTAATGATCTATTACCCTTTGTATTTACACAAGCATTTAGTTGAAGATAATGTTCTATTACTCTTTGGATAAGATACTACGCGAAGATGGTGATGTATTACCCTTTGTATTTACACAAGAATTGGAATCACATACAAGTGTAACACATACATGTTGATACTTAGTGCCATTGCTTTTTAGTGACATCCCATGTGGTTAATAAGAGATAAGGTTGATATCACAATACATATTGATTATGGTAAATAGGTAACATGATATCACCTTGTTGAACCTTAAGCTAAGTTGTTCTTGTATTACTGATATCATAGTAATGGAATGACTCTATTCCTCTTTCATTACAGGCTAATATATTTCCTTTAGTTCTTATTATATACCTCCCTTTCTAGTTAACAGTCATGTTATTTGCTTCATGACCTTATGTTATAGCTCATACAACAACCTTTAACTGTAACTGGACAAATAGGGAAGATGTTAGTAGTATCCCTATTCAATGGACTTACTTCCTTATAGTGATCATTGTTCTGGTACTGGGATGAGATTCACAGTATGGAATGTTATAGAATTAATGGGAAGCAATATCACTGGCTCCTACACAATGAGAGATTCAAACTAGTGTAATCGATAGTTCATAATCGGATACATTACTCATATCGGGAAGTTGTACTCATAGTTAGTTTTGTACTAATTTCCATATTCAAGTAATGGTAATAAGTTAAGCTAATCCACAATAAATGGTAATAAGATAAGATAACCCGCAATCAATCATGAAGGTGAAGAAGAATCTGTTTTCTCAAAGAGGAAAACAAAAACACAAAATTAGACGATCATTAGACAAGCTCATGATGCCCACTCAAGATTGAAAATGCCTTAGCATTTTCATCATTTTCGACAGTCCTTGAGCACATGCCACTTGGTATGGGGCTCCATGAGCTAACAAGCACCCCATTCAGGAAAGCCTGAGTAGAGTCCCCAGCTTTATAATAATGCATTTCCTCTTGCAAAGAAAATAAATGTGATTTAGTCACTTGGACACACTGAGTCTCACTAACCTCAAACGAGGACTTATTCTCAAAGATCCATATGTCCCTAGCTCATTTTGTGGAGATAAATGAAGTACTACACTCTATGGGCCCTCCTTTGGTGCAAGAGGTACTACCCTCTCATAGAGCCTCAGAACCTGATCATACTTTAAGGAAAATTTTCAAGCTCCTTAATATGGAACAATGTCTGGAAAAAGAAAGATATTATCCACACTCATTGTTTTTGGGAAGTCAAGGATGGAACCAGTTCTTTATTTTGGGATGAAACATGGCAGCAACTTCCTCCTTTCCACCACAATATGGAAATTCTTTCGAATGGATGTGAGTAGAATTTTCAACTTCTTTTTCTATCTGGCCCCAGCCATGGCTTTATGCTACATCTTAGCTAGCAAATGTTTGACTGGATGTAATTTGAAACTGTATCATAAAGTAATGATGTCATCAATTTAAAATTTAATTAGATGGAAAATTTCTTCCAACCAACCAAACATGGCATAAAGTTAATCGTTGATTTTCATGGACTGTGCTCCATACCTGTTGGATGCATGAAATCTGATTGCCCATATAGATAACCGCTACTCTATTACCAGACTTTGACCCATGTACTCTTCATATATTATGTCTTTCCATTATAGTAAGTCCTTATCATGTTGTGAATTTTCCTTACCACTTGTACTTTTGGAGCATTCCATCAACTTTATGTCCTAATATGTGCTCGTCTAAATATTGTTTCCATTTTTGGTGGATTTACCAAGGTTATTTGTGCTAATAGTAAGAAACCAAAATATATTTGAAATGGGCATGGGTAGTGGATTTATGCATCACCCTATTATAATTGTGTCTAACATAAATAAAATTTCTATTAATTTTGTCTTTTTTTTTTTTCTTTCTTCATAATTTTTGTTGGTCAATGTTGGAGATATTAACTCGTACTTGTCTTGTGCTTAAATTTTCATGAATTTCCAAATGATAGATATTGAGGTGAGATGTCGACATGGGATTCTCCAAAAATTCCTCACAAACGCTCTAGGCTCTCCAAAGAAGGAAGAAGATGAACCCCTTCTTCGACTGAGACTACAAGTGATCAACGACAATCTCGTCAGAGGAGATTATCAAACAAGTCTGTGAATAGATCAACTCCAAAATGTGCTCAAGAAGTTTCTATGGATGCAACCTTCTTAGATAGTTTGTGCATTGATACTCCTACACCTGAGAAAGTAGGGAATACCTCAGGACAAGAGAATATTTTTGGTAATTTTCTTTGATTTTGTTTATTTTTGTTGTACTTTTGTGTATTTAAATTTATGTCAAGTTAAATGTTGTAATTACTTTCAAATATGTGTAGATAATGAGTTTAAAGAAAGGGAAGACAATGAAAGAGAGAGTGGGTGTTACGAAGATTCTAATGTTGGTGCATAGGGTGAAGGTCGATTTAGGAGGCCGCATTATCAAGAAATAGAAGATTACATGCCTACATCCACCTATCCTTCGGATGTTGGTGATGAACTTCCCTGGGAAGGGATTACTGAAGCAGTGACCCTTGATCGATGCTCAGGTGTTAAAAGGAGGTTGGAAAATGATTTGGAGGTATTGAAACTCCCCCAGGAGAGTAAACAAAGCTTGTAGATTGTTTTTCATTCATTGCAAAACTTTATGGACACATATCAAAATATGAGGCCAACCACTGACATGTTTATCGATCTAATGAGGTGGCAAAATTTAGAGGTGATGGGCCCTGATAAATGGGACACAGTAAAAAATAAAGTTTCAAAAGAAAATGCAATTTCGATGTTCAATTTCAAAGATAGGCCAAAGGGGAGATGTTGAAGGTGCAATATTTTAAGCACCATAACATTGCAGAACATTTGTATAACAGATTTTTGGTAGCATATGAGAAATTGTCATGGAACAATGAGGTTCCACACTATTTTACAAGACACTTTTATGCTGATCTTTTCATGGACATGCACCCTGATTATACTAGTCTATCGTCCGATTATTATGGGGATGGTAAATGACAGACATGTGATTGAAAATGAGCATATCAAAATGCGACATTGCAGAGGCCTCCACAACCTTTAGTATCTTGCCCAACAGGGGCATTTGCTTCACATTCAGAGTTTTGAGCTTCATCATAGGTTGAAAAAGAGGCTAGGAATGCAATCGGGGAATATTTGGAATCGATTTTTTATGGTGTTGATGTTGGCTTGAACTGTCAGTGAGCGGAAGCCAATTCCTAGGCCATATTTGTTTATAAAACATATGCAGTATTAGATACCATGTGAGTAGAAGATCTTAAGGAGTATGCAAAATTTTGTCGTGATGGTTGGAAGAAGGTCATTCATAATGATGACCCAAACAACATATTGGTATATGTTTTAGTTAGTAAATTTTTGACACATTTTAGGATAGTTTACTTCTAATTTTAGATTTAGATACATATTATTGTATCTATAGAAATAATTGAGTTGTTATTGTCATTAATTACAGTTTGGAGATATGTTAAATGAATCTCCAATAAATAGAGGACTTGATTCCACAAGTTAAATTTGGATGGGTTGAATCAGGTATGTGTTTTCTAATATCCATAGATGAACACTTTAGTTGTCCAATCTACAATCTTTTGAATAAGATCAACAACATTTATAATTTTGTATAAATGTAAACACATTGAATCCTAGATTTAGTTCTTAGTTTTGTTATTCAAAGATCCATATTCCATCTCCTATTACTTGGGCATGCTTGTCTCTTGGTATCATTGCATGTGTTAAAATAATTTAAATTTAATGTGTTAAAATTATTTAAATTTAATGTGTTAAAATTATTTAAATTTAATTTTCAAATTTTCAAATTTGAAATGTGTTATATAGGGTAATGTGGAGAAGAGAGTACCTAATAGTGTGCTTGGGAGGGAGATTGGGATTGAGGAGGAATCACCCATACCTGGGAAGGATGTGTCCATTCATGATGATTCATAAATGTATGTTCATTTCACATTAGTGAGTTTTAATTTGCTTTTATGTTGGGGTTTTATATAAAAGTGTTCAAGCTTATGTTGAATAAGCTTATATTTTTTACTTTTATCAATTTTTTGTTTTCTCAAATTTTTAGTTTAGCCTTTCCTATTCAATGCTTTGATCAATTATTTTGAAATATATAGAACCCCTATATAAGATTATTGTTGTATTAATTGGTACATTCAAGATTTATTTAAGTTTAGATCATGATGAAAACCTAATTTTGAACTTGAACATTTGATTATTTGAGAACAGACTCTATCCCATATCAGAAAATGGGAAGTTTCTAAATTTTCTTCGATTGCATTCCTTGCCTTCTTGTCCAAGAATGGTGTAGTATGGACATTTGTGTTTTCTACATACAACGAAGTGAATTCCTTCTTGCCCGGGTATTATTGTCAAACTCTTAACTAAATTGGTTACTAACCACAAAAACCAACATTCAAGTAGATTTGCAAATAAGCTATGCATATGTATATGTGAGCTAGCTCACAGTTAATTTCAAAGAGCATTTGATTTTATGTAATATGAATACATCCCAAAGATGAAAGATTTAAATGGTTTTTGAAGATTGACTTAATATATGTGCAGATTTGTGTTTTCTTTATGTACATGAAAGATTATATGAGAACATCTATTCCACCACAGAAAGAGGAGATACGTATTTTTCGGAAGAATGGTTTTTAAAATGGAGATTTGTGAACTTTCATAGATATAAGTAATTTCTTGGAAGAATGGTTTAATATGGATATTTATGAGTCCTTTAATTTGAAAGTCGATTATGGAATTTGATTATATGACCACTGTAGAAGATGAGAGAAGTATTTTACTATTGAGGAGATTAGTATTTTATTGATGAGTAAATAAGATCAAATAAGATCACCTGGGATGAGAATTTTACCTGAAGGATTTGAGACTTTATCCACAAGGAGATAAGTATTTCATTGGAAGAATGACTTAATATGGAGATTTGTGAACTTTCTTCATACACAGTTCTATATTTATTTTCAGATTATTATCTAACTTTGAATAAAAAAATTTTTTACCAAGAACACATTTTTTCTCTTTAAATTTTTTTAAGATTTTAGATAAGATTTTACAAATTGTTTAAATCATGTATGCTTAATGCGGAGAGTAACTATTTTGAAAGTTTTGAAACTTTGTGAGGAAAAATCTTAAATCTGTTTAACTGTGGTTGGGTATGATATTATTTACTATTGTTTATTTAATATTTAGTTAAAGTATATATGTTAATATGTGTTATTTGTTTTTATTATTATTGTTTTTTATTGTTACAAATGTCTAAATTATATTTGGTGGAAAATATGTTTACATTGTATTTGGTAGAAATGAGTATGTTGGAGGATGAGACTTAACTCTTTTGGTATGTATGTCAATTTTTCTTTAATCACAACTTGTTTTATTTATCTAAGTCTAAAATGGTACATGTGTACATTTTATTTTAAATTTGTACATAAATTTTATTGTAAAATTTAAATTTTTGAATTCTGTTTTATTTTGCATGTTTGAATTGTAAATTTTTTATTTTTGAATTCTGTTTTTTTTTTGCAGGTTTAAATTGCAGGTATGAAGTGATCTATCTTAAAGCGATGGCTTAGAGTCCAGAATTTTGGAGTTAAATGTCTTAGTTTTTGTTATCATCCTAAAATAGATGTGGAACCTATGTATTTCTCAGTGTAACTCTTCA
>JASDQU011443576.1:2516-14658 GCA_032191745.1 Picea mariana | reverse complement strand
AATGTCAATTTCTAGTTCCATATCTTCAAGGGAGAGATTGTGGATATCAATTTCTCCCCTCGGTCCCTCATGTTCTTGCACTATTGTTTTTTGTTTTTTGCTCATAGGAAGTTTGTGCAAACTTTCAATTTTTCCAGAGAAAGGGTTATTATCTCCTCCTCTGCCTGAAGAACTGTTTGTGACTTTCTTGCTTGGGTAGGCCATTGGATTGTTGCTCCGAGATGTTGTAGTCTTGGGTGTGGCGCTCAGGGATTGTGCACTTTTCTCACCTAGGCCTTTTCATTTCTACTTGTACAACTCATTGGCGATGATTATTGTCTCCAGGTTGTCAGTGTCACGATCAGTACTCCCTGAGGCGTTATCTTCGTCTTCATTCAGGATAGTGTCAATGAAAGAACTGTTGAAACCAACAGCCAATAGGTGTTCTACAAAAATACCATCAGGGTCGAACCCTTTTACTTTTTCATCATATTTCAAATTGAAGTTGTGGAAGTGGCCCGCGAAATCGTTAATCTTGTTCATATTCCTAACTATGAAATCCCCAACTTTCCAAGGCAAACACATGGATTGCATTTTTCTCTTTTCGTGGAAAAAATGCAACCAGTAGGTGTGCTACCTTGCTATCTCAGCACGAAACATTGTATCAAATATGTGACATGGAAGGAAGGAAGGATTTTGTTTGGACCCAAAACTCCCTATAAAATTATAGTTCTCCATTTGTTCTAGTGTTCCCTTCCTATCCAGGAACTTTCTCGCCTAGTTAGACATCCGGGGGAAATCCTTTCCAAATATCAACCCTTTAAAAACTTAAACAAAATCATTAAAGACTTCATAAAAATGTTGGGAGGTGTTGTGTCTCCATAATGTCTGGTACCAGAAGGTTACTGGGTCAAATTCGTAGTTTTCCTTCTTACACAAAGATAATCTATGGAATGGACAGCAATGTGCCACCGCGAAAATTAAATAAGATGACATAAAGAATTTCTTTTGCCTTGTGTATTTCAATAACTGAGAAGAGATTTCAATGGAAATCAACTTTCCCCAATCGAAGATGGCTTGTTCCTTCACCGTAAAATATAAAATATACAGAATCATCCAAGAGATGTTGGTTGTACTTTCTTGTTCCGTTATCCTCGTGAAAATCCATGCAATTTCCCGAAAAGGGTTTTTAAATACACTAACCTGTAATATGGTCATGTCCCCGGAAACGACCATTGGGTTCTCTAAGAACTCTGGTAAGAGGTCCAATCCATGATCATGCTTCTTTAAGAACTCTCTGCAATCCTCTCCCTTGAAAGTAAGCGTTGGTTCGGGAAATCTTAACATCTTTCGAAATACTTGAGGCGATAGGGAGACTTAGGAATGGTCCCGCAACTAGATAATCCATTGGTTCGGAATATAATTTTTGGCGCAGCAGGTGACCAACTCCTTACAGTGAAAAATTTCGGGGACACAACCTGCTCGTGCAATTTCAGACGTCCAGATAACTTCCTTCTGGGCAGAAGGGGACAAGTAGTAGTCATAAGCTATGGACCACTGAAAAATCTAGTCCTCGCGCCCGAAAATATTCAAGGTATCTCCACAAAAATGTTTTCGAGTTGCATCCATAAGGTGATGAGAACATTCCTTTGCACCTGATAGTATTTAAAATGAACACCGGAGCATGATAATATAATCTCTCGTAAATATTGCTTTAATGTGTTTTAATGGAAGATGTCCTCGACCTTTTCGCCTATTAATGCAAATATTTTCGATCTATCTGGTGAGTTGTCACTAATAAAGGCATGATTAATGTGCATTGGGAAGGGCGTGAAGGTGGCGGGGATGGACAAGAGCGAAAAATGATTTGAAACTTTTGTGAACCTGGGAGCCCGGGAACCCGTGAATCTATGACAACAGGAGGTGAAGAATCGACTAAGTATGGAAAGCGCGGTATAATGCCTTAAAAAAACTAAAGTAAACAACAATTTTTTCGAGTTCAAGATCCACACAAAAAGAAAAATCAAATCCCATAATATTGACCTCTTCCAATTTGATAATAGGGAGGTTGAGTTGGTAGATCGAAATATCACTCAGTTCAGGTGACTGGGGTGCATGTGGGGTGCCTGTGAGAAAAGCTAATGCTTTGATGAAGATTTGTTTGTATTGAAACATGTGATGGTAATTGTGTCCTGATAGTATTTAAAATGAACATTGGAGAATGATAATATAATCTCCCGTAAATCTTGGTTTAATGCATTTTAATGGGAGATGTCCTCGAGCTTTTTGCTCATTAATGCCAATATTTTTTAACCTTTGTGGTGAGTTGTCACTAATAAAAGTGTAATTAATTTGCATTGGGAAGTGTGCGAAGGTGGTGGGGATGGACGAGAGTCCGCAAATCTATGACAACAAGAGGTGAAGAATCGACTAAGTATGGAAAGGCGGGGCGATCAGACGGACCCAGAAAGACTCATCATAGGTAGAGTGAAGCTTGCGAGTTCGAGGAGTCTGGGGTCGAATTGTTGATCACTGAAGTTTTGGGTGCAAGATGTATATCAGGGAATAGGGGGCATGAGAGTTTGATAGCGCCAATCCAGGAACTCGCGGACATAAACATTAACTATGGGAAAAATATTCTCAGCTATGTAATATACCTGGAGTTCGACAAACTCAGGGTCAAGTTTAAAGAGAATTTGTTTATATTTACTTCAATACTATTCATATTATTTTATTTATTAGTATTTTTGTGTCCCAAATGTAAACCATGTTCCAATTTGAAGGGTGATTTCAGCTCGCAAATTTTGCTCAAACACATATGCAATAGAGAAAATATATGAGTTAACATTTTCATATGCAATCATATTCTCAAATATGGGAAGATGTAATATATTCACATTATTAAAGAGGGACATCACGTCAACACCTTTATAGATGACAGTGGGCTAGCGCAATATTGCATTCTTACTATGATGATGCCTTAAAAAAACTAAAATAACCAACAATTTTTTGCCAATTCAAGATCGACACAAAAAAAATCATCAAATTCCATAATATTCTCCCATTAATGTGTTTTAATGGGAGATGTCCTTAAGATTTCCACTTATTAATGCCAATATTTTCAAACCTGTGTGGTGAGTTGTCACTAGTAAAAGCATAATTAATGTGCATTGGGAAGGGGCGAAGGTGGTAGGGATGGAGGGGAGCGAAAAATGCTTTGAAACTTTTGTGAACCCGGGAGTCCGTGAACCCGCGAAACTTTGAAGAATCGACTAAGTATGGAAAGGCAGGGTGGTCAGATGGAGTCATCGTAGGTAGAGTGAGGCTTGCGAGTTCAAGGAGTTTGGGGTCGAATTGTAGAGCACCGAAGTTTTGGGTGCAAGATGTATACCCCGAACACGAGGCATGAGAGTTTGATAACGCCTACCTAGGAACCCGTGGCCATAAAATTGGCTAAGTATGGAAATGAACGGTTGTCGGTCGGACTCGTGATGTGAAGATATAAATGGATATAGAATTTCTCAGTCCTCCACCCCAGGAACCCATGAGCATAGAAATGCGACTAAGTATAGAACCAGAAACAGATAATAGATGGGAAGAAGAAAAGGGAAAAACGAGTAAGAATAGAAAAGGAAAAAGAAAGGGAGAAAAGAACTTTATTTCTCACAAAACAACACTTAGTCTGATAATTATCAAGCGATAGAAACACATCAACTATGGGAAAAACATTCTCAGCCATGAAATATAGCTGGAGCTCAACAGACCCTGATTCAAGTTTAAAGAGATGTTTATATTTATTTCAACAAGCAATAGACAAAATATATGACTTGGCATTCTTATATGCAAGCATATTCTAAAATATGACAAGCTTCAATATATGTAAAAATTGGATAAAGTATGTAGATTAGAGTTTTGTAACCATACCTCTTAGTCTCTGGACCTTGCACTATGATGGAGGTTTCACTTCTACTTGTTGATAGTTCTTGTGAACTAAAAAACATGTGGTGTAAACGAAATAAACATATTTACCATGGCATAGTAGAATAAATAACTGAGAATATTTGTTTCCTAGACATAGCAAGAGCATAATCTATGAATCCTTACCTTCGGCCTTGTCATTGTGCTAATGTTTGAGATGATTCATTGTGCATGCCCATGTCACTTGTGAAACAGTGGTTATGAACATGTGTATATTGTTCATAATTGATATGGATGTGCATTAGGCATATGCATTGTATTTTCTCTGGAACTACTATTGCCATACCTTTTGTAAGATTGTACTCCATATTTCTCGGATGTGGCACATAAGGCTTCATCATCATGTTCAATTGGTCTGTTCTTTTTTCAATGTAGCAATACAGAGAATACAATGGACATGAAGGCAAGTTGATACATAGGAACACATGAAAAAAGATGGAATACAATTTTATTTATTTCAAGGTACAGGCACAGAAAATACAATTGACATGAAGATAAGTTAATATATAGGAAGATATGCAGTATCTAAGGAAAAAAAAACAAAAGAGTTGCAAACCAGTAGAATAAATATAGATAGAGTAAACAAAAAACAATTGGACATGGAATACAGGTAGAAGTATGCACCTTTGTATGTCTTCTTCTACATTTATGGTTAAGAGTTATCTGACATGTCCAGTTTCCCTGTTTGTTTCAATGAAGGAAAGTACAAAACACAATGAACATGAACATAAGTTGGTATGTAAGGAAAAAACAAGGAATATGTACATACAGTAAATAAACTAGAATCAAATGAATAGAGTAACAGATAGTGTTAGAAGCATGTACCGTTTTTTTTTCTTGATCCATGTTTGTGTATATATAAAATTTGTTTGTGTCCAAAATCAATTACAAACCAAGAAAAACTAAGAAGTTGGATAACTTGGTTTTGTGCAACAAGCTAGACAGATATGCTTTCAGACATAGAAATATGATTTTGAAATATGTTTGATGTATATTTCATAATTCAAGTACAATACTAATTGTATCGTAATCAAACCAATATGTGTCTAAGATAAAGAGGTTGTATTGGGAAATGGGCACATTCGACCATACATGGTCAATAAGTGTGTTTTGTACATGGTTTATCTTATCCAAAAGAAAGTGGAGACTGTATATGCACATGTAGGTTTCCAATTCTTTTGTTCTGGCATTAAATATTGAAGTCTCCTACAATGATAATGGTTTTGTTCAGATGTAAATGCTCTAATGCATTTGAAAGAACATTTAGTATGTTGAATAATGTTGCATGTGGAGTAGCATAGAGATTCAGTATTGCAATTTTTGATTCATGGAAAATTACTTTTGCGAGCACCATCTCAACATTGTTTTCTTCAAAACGCATATGCTCCAAATTTGTTACATGTTTTTTCACTAATATCATCACCCCATGTGTAATGTAACTTGATATGCAATTGTGATTTGGAAATTGTTTGTTTTGCATGCATAATGTCATGTATGTTTCCTCCAAGCACAGAATATCAGATTGCATTGTGTCATAGTCATTGAGTATATAATCCATATGTGCATGTAGGATGTGCATATTAAGTGAGAGAATTGATGCAGATGAGTTTATTTGTATGGATTGGTAATCATATTGTAGATGCCATTTTGCACTATTCCTAAGGCGTTGCATCTCAATATCAATTTTATGTTTGACTTTGAAGTTGTCTTTTGTAAGAGCGCTTAGTAAATACGAGTCTATACTTTTGACATGGGACAATGTTGTGTATACAAGTCCATGTATTCTAAATTCAGCAGGGTCAAATGCAACACAATCAAGTGTTATCCCTTGCGATATGTGGATTGTACGTGCACATGAAAGTTTAATTGGAAAATTGTTTTGAATCTTCAGTTGACCTGTCTTTGCTGATGTCGATATTGGTTTTGATATTCGTAATATAGGTGTCCAATCGCGCGCAGTGTTTGAATTATATAGATAAGCCAACTTGTTTGCTTATCAGTGGCCAATATGTGGCTCATGGAACTTAATCCAAAGGACGTCAACTTTTTATGTTTTGGAATAATCTTTGAGTATTCCATCTGCACCATTCACCAAGCCATCATGTGAATCATAGTTGTAGGCATATATTTCAACTAGCATCTCTAATTTCAGGACAATTTGGAAAGGAAAAGTGGATGTATGTTCATGACGTGGTACATTGCCATGGTTGTCTCCTTCGAGGTCAATTGAATTGATGATGATATCATCACCAGGCATGAGCGATAGGATGTACCTGTTATGCATTGCAACATCCCTATTTGTGTAGAACATGTAAGGGGAGGTTGGGTCTGTTGGTGCAGGTCGCATGCACCTTGAATTGATATATGTTAAGTCATCATATGTTTGGTTGTGTGTCTGCATTCTATTCAGAATTGCAATAAATGTTTCATCTGTTTGGCGCATTGTAGTATGTAATTCAAAGCATTTTATATTATCTTTCCAGAAGTCATGCGTAATTGTTTGCATATTGACCATAGGTTGTTCAAACATAAAAAAATCTTGGATGGGTTGCGTCTGGTAAAGATCCCCACAAAATATCATGTCAATGTTCCCAAAGTATTTGGTGTGCACATGTTTTATGTTTCTCAGCCGGTTGTCAATGGAATACAAGAAGCGAATTCCAATCAAAGATGCTTCATCTATGAAGACAAGTTGTAGTTTGGCATAAAGCTTAGACAAGGTATCTAACATTTCATTGCTGAGTGGAATAAACTGTGACTTGTTAAAATGCATCAAAAATGCAGAGTGGACTGTTGTTCCACCTGCATTATATGCAGTGTTTCCTGTGTATTCAACTATTAGCCCCTTTGGTTTCATAGGGTCAAATGAATTGTTTGAATCATAGATTCGTATAAGCATTTGGAATAGTTCTTTTGTTGTGAATGTCTTCCCTGTTCCTTCCCCACCTGTAAGGAACAAGTGCACAGGAGTGTGCATGTTTAATCATTTTTTAATTGCAATGTCCTTTAGAATTGCTTGTTGTTCTCGATTCAACAGTCGTCTGACTCTGTAGCATTCGTTATTTTCAATAAACAAATAATGTTTTGTGACTTGAAAACCAAGATTGATACATTTTTCAATGTCAGCTACTCAAGGACGAGGAAAATCTGCTTGCAATTCATATGACTCACAGAAAGTTCTAGTTGTTTTACGGTTTGTCAATGTCTCATCAAGATTGTCAGGGTTTTCTAGTTCATGAATTGCACTTTCTAAATCACCCCATGTTGGATTAACATTGTATGTAAATCTATATTCATTGGTKTGTATTGTAGTCTCATAAGCAATATATGCAGCTTCCCATGTAAAGAAGTTYTKTTTTAATGTGTTTTCATTTTGATCAAACGAAACGTATAACAGTAGTTTTTCTCTACAATAGTTTTCATAGTCAGTATGTTTATTGTATTTGACAAAGCGTATTACGGAGGGTTTTTTTCTTTTTGATATGGGTGCACCATTTTTTTTGTAATGCGATACGAACTCTACTAAGAAGGTATGCTTAATAGGAGATGGACATTGGAGATAATAATCAATAATAGAGCGACATAGTACGTCCTCTAAATTATCAGGCTCTTGTTCTATCAAAGACGGTGATTTAAGCACAAAAATGTGTTTCTCGAGTGAAGATGTGTTTATGAAGACACATTTACTTGAACTACAGTTGAGAGGCAGGGAAAGTGCAATGTGGAATACTTGTTAAGCAGACATTTGTTGAAGATTAAGTAATTTATTTCCAAGTGTGCGTATCATTTACATAGCATCAATATGACTTCTTTCATGTTCTTTGTGTATTCTTTTGAATGCACTTGTCATAGATTTGTCGACCTTTGTCATGTATGAGGTACAATATGATGTTGTAGCATATGCATTGAGGACATACTGTGCATCTGTATTTGCATTCCACATAGCTGGCATGTCCTTGGAGAAAYTGTTGTTCCAAATATGGGAAAGTTTTCGTTTAAAGAAAATTGTTGGTTGTTTAAGTGTAGATTGTATGGCTTGGATGTACTCATCTTCTGTTAGATTTAGCTCTGCCAAGAAGTCTTTGAAGCTCATTAAGTCATCAAAGTATGATGTTGCAACATATGCATTGAGAACATATTGTGCATCTGTATTTGCATTCCATATAACTGGCATGTCCTTGGAGAAACTGTTGTTCCAAATATGTGAAAGTTTTCGTTTAAGGAAAATTGTTGGTTGTTTAAGTGTAGATTGTATGGCTTGGATGTACTCATCTTCTGTTAGATTTAGCTCTGCCAAGAAGTCTTCGAAACTCATTAAGTCATCAAACTCTCAATTTTTCTAGAAATGCAAACAAAKATTTAGATTTCTCAATTAGAACATTGTCCTCTAAACTAATTGGCTCTATGATTCTTGTTGTTCTCATTGGCGACATAGGGAAGTTGTATCTGCAATGTGATTTTTTTTCATTTTTTACAGCTTCTTGTATGATAATGTCTATGAACTTTGGCAAGTTCTGGATCCAAATGATATGTGTTGTATGTTATGTATTTGTCCACAAACTGCTCAATCTGTGAGTTGTTGTCATTTCCATAGACCGGTGCACCTTGTATCCACAATAGTGTGTGGTCATGCTCACTCCCTCTATTATGGAATTCAGTCACAAAATAGTAGACCGATATTTTTCCAAAGAACGTTTTATCATGACATATCAATTGCCTCAAAGCATTTATTATATGCCTATAGTAGTGAGTACATGTCATTGGGTCTTTTCTTATGAGGTAGTCAATGTCATCATTTTCCAATGTATCAGTTTGTTTTTTCCTTTTCCTGTTCCTATACAATGCAGACACCCGTAGCCAGCAATGAATCCCAGCGATGCTTTGCACTTGTAAATGTGATGAAAAATGTTGGCGGTCCCAATTGTCGGATCATTGCAAAAATAGTTGTCTTGTTTTGTTGCAAATAGTCAGGAGAGATGCGAATGTTTTTAAAATCTATGTATCCAATATTAGATTTTAGGATTTTTTCTAGGTTTGCTTTGTACTTGACATCTTTGTCCAATAACTTTCTTCCTTGTAGCTAGCATTTTCTTATTCGCACCCACATGCAAGAGAGCACTTGCTCAATTATTATGCGCATTGTTTTGAAAAACAAATTTGTTATGTGACAGGAGAAGTCACCACTTGAATGTAGCAATTCCCATTGAACTATTTTTTGGCAGCTGAATCGTTCTATGATGTCAGTGGGACCTAGATCTCTATAGAAAAATGTTGGGAAGTTCATTTCCTCAGCAAATTTGTCCTTGAATATTCCCTGTGGACATTTCCCTTCAACAGGTGCAATTTCAACAATCTTGTCTTGCAAATCACGAATGCGTTGTGAGTCAGTGAATCCATGTATCAATGTTTCAGCAGGTGTTTCATTCTCCGATTCATCACTTGTATCAAATTCACTAGAAGTTTCGAAAGTCTGTGCAGAGTTGTCATCTCATTCTTCAGAACATTGTTCCAGTTATCATTTATACAGATGTTTTGTGCTTTGTACAGGGCCCTGGAACATAATTCTTTTAATTTCATGACAACATGCACACGCACTTTACCTGTCTGGTATGCATTCTTGTATTGCAAATGTCTTTTGAGAGCTACAACAATTGTCATTGTATCGCTAATGAATTGTGGCAAGGCTTTTTGCACAACATCTAGTTGGACAGGCACACTAATAATTGATCATGTTAAGCCCATTTGGGGTCGTTTATAGCCCTAGGGTCTTATTTGTGCAAATGCAATTCGCAGAGACACAAGTCTCTCTTCAAGTTTTGTAAGTGTGCTTACATCTGGTAGTGTTGTATTACATCTTATTTGGTCAGTCGTTGCAAAGTGTGGAATTTTTCCATTTTCAAGTGATTGTTTGCATGGAAGACAAATATTGCCACTGGAAAATGTTCTATCATTTAGTGTCAAGCCGAGGTATTTTGTTTGCAAGTCAGGGGTGAAAGACTTAATGTTTTTTGTGAAATTCAATTGATCGCAAATCGCACATGCAATGGAAGGAGTGTCTTTAATTTGTTTCATATAGATATGTTTTGTATCTCTCTTCCCTAGACAAGCATGTGTAGTAAGTGTTTGTTGGTTTTCATTGCTAGCAGTGCATGGTGTTGGCTCTAGGCCACGATCTGTGATTTTTTCCTCTCGGTCAGTACCATGACCATTGTGGGATATGTGGTTGCATCTGTTTCTCTCACCCATCTGTTTTTTCAACATGTGGTAGGTTAACTTATGGTTGCCACTGGAAACTAGTTTCACTTGTTGACAAGCCATGTTGAAGGTGGAATCGACATTTGTTATGAGAATTGCATCCTCGCCATCTCGATGGTGCGAACAGTGATGTTCTTTGTCATTGGACATGTGGTGTTTGTGTTCGGCAGAAAGTGCGAAAATGCGATTTTGTTGTGCACGAACAATTTTTTCTTAGGTTGTGATATGTGATTTTATGTCTAGAAGGAAGCTTACCAATGTATTTTTTTCTCTCACGTATGACCTTTTTCAAGTTGTGATAAGTTAGTCTACGTTTTTTGTTTAAGATTTGTATGACCTCATGGCAACTGGGATGAGTTTCATTATGATTAAATAACATGCGACGCTTATGCAGATTCGATGCGGTTTGGGTGGCATGGACAGTGGATCCTGAACTAGTAGTATTTCTTATCAAAGGTTGATAATGGACGTGTGGCGTATTTTTTTTCAACGACATGATGTCAATTGTTCAATCGTTGTTTGAATCAATACAGTGGGAATGGACAGTACCATCTGACAGGGTTGACCAGACCTGGATATTTACTCTGAATATGATAGATATCCATTGCAAACAGAATCCGCCACCCTCTACATTTCCTTTCTCATATGGCATTGCCATTTTTACAAGGTATTGTTGCCAACTTTCAATTATCGGCGTATTTTCTAGGAGATATGGTAAAAGGTGTTGATGCAAGTAGTTAAAAGCCTGTTGACTGCCACATATAATTGCATTTCAAAAGGATTGCACAATGTAAAGGCGCAGCGAGTGCACATCGAACTCTGTTGCTACCAAATAACAAATTGCATTGAACAGACTATCTCCACAACTAGATGCAATAGTTGTCACTATGTGCAATCCATGGAAGTGTATATGATGCATAATTCATTTCCAATGCGATTGAAGGTCTTTGCAAATGAGGGACAAGTAAATATGAGGTCCTCCAAGATTGCATATGGATAATTTTCTATAGAGTAGTGGTTCATAATGACCACTGACAGGATTGGCATCATGAAACAAGATGCAATATGGATCCCTATATGCAGTTTTGTTGAATAGTAGATATCTTGTTTTTCTTGTTAATGACCATATTCCAATTGATATATTCAGCCACTTGGACAGCCACTGTATACAAAATGTATCTCCCCAAAGTCCGCTCTCATGTGCAGGCAGAGTTGCAGATGCAGAAAACCGCATCTTTGAAAAACATGTAGTGACATCATGTATTCTATGCAACTAGTAAAGAAAATCAGATGTCAATTCGTATTGATATGACTCTAATGGTTGAACGTCATCATTTTCTAAACAAACCAAGAAATGATCTATCAATCCATTGCGCAGGGCAGTCGGGGAATAACAGAAATGCTATAGAACTTGAAATGCATCAAAGAGGCAATCTCCCACAGTATACGAGAATGTATCTAATCTAAAAATCTCATTGTTATGCAATACCTGGTCAATGTTGTCATGTACAATGGAGTCTGTATCTATTTCATAGCACTCAACATCTATTACTTGCTTCATCTTTTAAGTTGTGATTTTCAAGATGTTTCTTAGCTATATTTAGATAATATGCAAATAGGAAAAAAAAGAAAAATGAAAATTATAAGTCTGGAACTGCATACCAATTCTGCTATGTATCCTTCAACCTTCTTCGTGTCAAATTCAATGCCCTGTGGTTTCTATAGCATATGACAAACAAACAAAGTTATAGTGAACAACAAATCATATAGACAAGACAACACAAATGAAATAACACTATAAATTTTCTCATCACAAAGACCAAGTATTTAAGGCTTATCGTTTTTGAACTTATTCTACGCGTGCATCCTATAAGTGTTTCGGTAGCCATTGCATATAGTTTTGCAATCTTATTCACCATTTATTTTCATC
>JASDQU011443575.1:22546-34501 GCA_032191745.1 Picea mariana | reverse complement strand
AAGTCACTATGCCATGGGATAAATCTTGTTGCAACGTGGTAAGCCCATATGTTACCATTTTGAAACTTTTAATGGTGATGTGGTTAATTATCCTACATATGACAAGGAATTGTATGCATTGGTGCAAAGTGTAAAAAAGTGGAAACACGATTTTTTGGAAAAGGAAACTATTATTCACAGTGATCATCAACCTTTTCAATACTTGCAATCACAAACTAAGCTACAACAAGCAAGGCACTTCGGATGGATGGTCTTCTTGCAACAATTCCACTTGGTGATAAGGTATAAGAAAGGAATTTATAACAAGGTTGTAGATATGCTTTCTAGGCCTATTATTAGTGCTTCAGTTATTCTTAAGCATAATTCTATCATGCAATGAGATCTATTTTGAACAATACGTGTTATATGTTGATTTTAAAGATGTATATGCAACTTTGTGTCAAGCTAACCAAGTAGAGGAATTGGATTACCATGTGCATGAAAAATTTGGTATCATCTTGGCAAGCTATGTATTCCACAGGGTGAAAGAGTCAACATCATAAGGGAAGCACATACTTCTCTTATTGATGGCCATTTCAGTGTAAGGAGGACAATGACAAATTTGCAAAGGTATTGCTATTGGACTAAGATGAATGAAAATGTTTCATGATATGTAAGAGGATGTTTTTTATGTGCTATAAGTAAGCCTAGAAACATAAAGTTAGGATTGTATACTCCACTTCCAGTTCCTTCCCGTCCTTGGGATATCATCTCCATGGACTTTGTAGGAGTACTACCTATGTATAAAAAGAATCATGATTATACTTTTGTCGTGGTTGATCGTTTCAAAAAAATGTGTATTTTGATGCCTTGTAAGAATCAGGTTATAGTTGAAAACACAACACAAATGTTTTTTCAACATGTATGGGTACATTTTAGGTTTCCCAAGTCCATTATTTTTTATCGATATTCTCAATTTCTTGGGAACTTTTGGTCAAGATTATGGGAACTCATGGACACCAAGTTGAAAAA
This sequence comes from Picea mariana, assembly GCA_032191745.1. NCBI lineage: Eukaryota > Viridiplantae > Streptophyta > Pinopsida > Pinales > Pinaceae > Picea > Picea mariana. The sequence continues at coordinate 33,490 of JASDQU011443575.1, read as the reverse complement.
GAGCACATCATTCCATCCACAAACCGATGGTCAGACATAAGTGGTTAATATAACAATAATACATCTTCTTCGTTGTTATGTCAACAAACATCCTAAGCTTTGGGATGAGCACCTACACTACATTCATCATGCTTATAACCGGGCTCAAACATCTCCATTTGAGGCATGTTTCAGTTACTTGCCAAAATATCATTTAGATTTTATATTTGGGAAGGATGTTGCTATTGATGGTCATTATGACATTGATAAAGCAAATAAGTTAATTGAACAAGTTCAATTGGTGCATCAAATGGTACAAGAACGGTTGGAAAGAGCCAAGCCATGTACAAAAAAAGACATGATAAGCATCGTGTTGATCACAATTTCCAAGTTGGAGATGAAGTTTGGCTTTACATTAGAAAAGAGAGGCTTAAAGGAGAAGGTAAGAAGATGAAACTAATCAGGTATGGAACTTTTAAGATTGTAGAAAATATTGGTAATAATGCCTTTCGTTTGGAATTTCCTCCTTATATGAAAATGTATGCAGTTGTTAATGTTGAGAATTTGAGAGTATATGAGCCTCCTTTTATTGACGATCAAGGAGAGCATGTTTAGATTCCTTCAATAGACGACTTCTTTCCAAAATTTCTTTCAGAATTGAAACAGGATACCATCCTTGATAGAAAGACAAGAACTTCAAAACGAGGGAATGTGGAATACCTTCATGTTGGTGTCAAAGGAAAAAATCCAAGAAGAGATAAATGGATTAAGGTTAGAAGGGTGAGGGAACTATACCCTCATCTGATGGTTGAATGAAAGTAGTCTTTTGCAGGTCCAAAAGCTTCCAATGGGGAGGAGTGATCCCAGGGATAAAAAAGGTGCTCCAAAATCAAAGTGTTCGAAAGTACTCGAAACTGGTTTCATTTCGTATATCTCGTCCTCGCGAATCCAATGCAACTCAAATAGGCTCAAACATAGTTCATATGGAAAATTTATCGTGTTCGGACTGTTTTCCCAAACATGCAAACATTTTGTCTATTGCGTACTCCATACATGTTGACGTGGAAGCTGACTCAACAACTGTACTGACACGTGGTAGGGATGATGTGGAAATTATATGTGGTAGGTGACATGGCAAGGATGACCTATGTCAAGGTGACATGTGGCAAGTGGGTTGTGTTGGTTGTGGAGCTTGATTATCTTCCTTATTCAAAGGTCTTTTTTGTCAGTTTTGTTTATACCCCATGAAGAATTTACACCCCGGAAGAATGTACACTCCTCCACGCCTAGGAGTGCGGGGGGGGGGTTCCCCTCTTGTGGGTTCTGAGGGGTCTATTCCCCCAGTTGGGGGATCTAGGGGTAAGCGATCCCCCGATGGAAAATTTTCCTTGTAAATGTATATTGTAATTTCATAGTAAATCTGAACCATTCATTATAAGGTCGCATATCTGACGCTAGAATTTATGTTATAGTTTTTTTCCCTAGAAAGAAACCCTCTTTTATGAGGGAAATTTATTGCAGATATGTATCATCGTGAATATTGTATTTTGAGAGAGGATACTGTGAGAGAAATAAGAGGAAGTTACTGCAAGTGTGTTGTAGGTTGTATCCCTTCATTTGATGGATAATAATAAAGGAAGGACTTGGCAATTTCTCTGGTGGATGTAGCCCACACTGGGTGAACCACATATATCTATGTCTCTATTGTATTTTGTATCTTCTGTGTTTTATTTCTGCGTTTTTTAAAATTTTATTGCTTCGCTATCCTGTTTTTTCTAACAACTTGTATCAGAGTGAAAGGTAACTGATAGGAAAAGAGGGTTCCTGGTTCAAGTGGGAGTAATGGCGGAAGATGCAAATTTTAGGGTCAATAAATTTAACAGCCAAAACTACCGGTTGTGGAAGATGCAGATGGAAGATTATTTATATTAGAAGGATATATTCCTACCATTGGGTGGAATAACAAAGAAGTCGACAACCATGAAGGATGAAGAATGGGAGGTTCTTTACAAAAAGGCACTAGGAACAATGCGATTGAGCCTGGCAGTGTCGGTGGCTTTCAATATTTCAAAAGAAAAGACAATGGAGCTGATGGACACATTGGATAAAATGTATGAAAAAATCTCGACGTCCAATAAGGTATTTCTAATGAAGAGATTATTTAATATGAAGATGTCAAAAGGTGGGTTTGTTGCAGATCATTTAAATGAATTTAATACAGTTACTAATCAGCTAAGTTCTATAAAAGTGGACTTTGATGATGAGGTTAGGGCTCTTCTAATATTGTGCTCATTTCCAGAAAGTTGGAACAGCTTGGTCATGGTTGTAAGTAACTCTGTCTCTGGTTCAAACACTTCAAAATTTGATGATGTTGTTGGTGTTATCCTTAGTGAGGAAATGCGATGAAAAAGAATAGGTGAGACATTAGGTGATGCATTAAACATGGAGAATAGGGGAAGACAAAATGATAGAGGAAAGGGCTCAGGGAACCATAAGAATTATAGGAAGGACAAATCCAAATCCATACTGGGAAAGATAGAGTATTGGAGTTGTGGGAATAAAGGAAATCTAAAGAAAGACTACAAATCTCCAAAGAAACAAAGAGATGGACAACAAGAGAAAAATCAGGAAGCAAATGTAATAGGTGATGTGTTACAAGATGCTTTGATTCTTTCTGTAGATAATATTTCTGAGTCTTGGGTAGTAGATTCAGGGGCTTCATTTCATGCCACACCCCATAGAAAACATTTTCTAGATTATGTTCAAGGTGATTTTGGACAGGTTCATTTGGGTGATGGTGCACCATGCAAACATTTTGGAATGGGAAAGGTAAAAATAAAGCAAAGGAATGGAAACCAATGGTTGTTGAAATAGGTAATACATGTTCTAGATCTAAGGAAAAATCTAATTTCAATAGAGAAGTTGGCAAGTGAAGTTTGTATATCCATATTTACAGATAAGGTGTGGAAGGTCACCAAAGGATCACCGGTGATAGGAAAATGAGAGAAGGTAGGTACATTGTATTTATGCACTCGTAATATTGACCCTTATATCTCTTTAGCTTCTACAGGAGTGGATGCAACAATGTGGCATCATAGGCTTGGACACATGAGTGAGAAGGGGATGCAAATACTTCACAAAATAAATTTGTTTGCAGATCTTAAACAAATTGATTTGGATTTCTATGAGCATTATGTTTATGGAAAACATAAGAGAGTCATATTTCTAAGAGTCGGAAAAGAAAAGAAGAGTGAAAGGTTAGAGCTTTTGCATAAATATGTATGGGGACCAACTCAGGTATCATCTCTTGGTGGATCTCATTATTATGTTACTTTTATTGATGATGCAACTAGAAAAACTTTGATTTATTGCATTTGACAAAAATATGATGTTTTTGATACTTTTAAGAAACGGAAAGCTTTGGTTGAGAATGAGATAGGAAAAAGGTTGAAGTGTCTCAGATCAGACAATGGAGGTGAATATTGCAACAAGGATTTTGATGATTACTGTTCATACCATGGGATTCGTAGAGAGAATAAAGTTCCAAGAACACCACAAGAAAATGGTGTGTCAGAAAGGATGAACATGACAATCATGGAGCGTGCAAGGAGTATGAGATTGCATGTTGGTGTGCTCTTACAGTTCTGGGAAGATGTTGTAGATATTGTTGTTTACTTAATAAACAAAGGACCTTCAAGCTCTTTGGATGGTAGAATTCCAGAGGAGGCATGGATAAGTAAAAAGGTAAAATATTCTTTTTTTAATACTTTCGGTTGTGAAGCATTTGTCCATATTGATAAAGAAAATAGAACAAATATTGAAGCAAAATCCAAGAAGTGTACCTTTATTTGATATGGTGTTAATGATTTTGTTTATCGCTTATGGGATTATGAAAATCACAAAATCATTAGGAGTAGATATGTCATATTCAATGAGAATGTCATGTAAAAATATCAGTTGCAGGGAAAGATACAAGAAAAAGAAAAACTAGAATACASAGTGCTTGATGAGATCACTGAAAAAGAAATTCCAAAGGTACTAAAAAATCAAAATGTACAACAACAGGAGAACCATGTACCTCAAACTCCTGCAAGGGTTGTTATAATATCTACCAAGTTAAGTAGATGCCATGAACGATAATCTCCTTCATTGTATTATKTATTGTTGACTGATTCTGGTGAACGAGAATGTTATGAAGAGGAAATGAAGGTAGACACTAAAAAGAAGTGGGAGCAAGGCATGATAGAGGAAATGGATTCCTTGGTAAATAACCAGACTTGGGATTTGGTTTAGTTTCTTGCAAGAAAAAGAGAATTGTAGAATAAATGGGTTTACAAGTTGAAGGAAGAATATGGAGGCAAAAAGAGGTATAAGGATAGACTTGTTGTAAAGGGGTTTGCACAAAACAAAGGTATAGATTTTGATGAAATATTTTCTCGTGTTGTTAAAATGACTTCAATTAGGACTATTTTAAGTCTTGTGGAAGTAGAAGATTTGCATATTGAACAACTAGATGTAAAAGCAACCTTTTCCATGGGGATTTTGAGGAAGAGATTTATATGCAGCAGCCACAGAGGTATGAGGTCAAAGGGAAGGATAACTTGGTATGCATGTTGAAGAAGATTTTGTATGGCCTAAAGAAAGCTCCAAGGAAGTGGTATTTGAAGTTTGAAAAGTTTATGACAAAACAAGGTTATAGTAGATGCCATTCTGATCACTGTGTTTATTTTAAAAGGCTAGAAAATGGAAGCTATATTATCTTGATATTGTATGTAGATGACATGCTTGTTGCAGGGTCTAATATGCAAGATATAAATGTGCTCAAGAAGAAGTTAGCTAATTCATTTGTGATGAAGGATTTGGGTGTTGCAAAGAAAATCCTTGGTATGAGAATAACAAGAGACAGGAAAAATCACAAATTGACATTGTCTCTGGGTGAGTACATAGAGAAGGTGTTGGAGAGGTTTACAATGCAGAATGCAAATCCAATTAGTACACCTTTGGATAGCCATTTCAAATTAACTAAGGAAATGTGTCCCAAGACACAAGAGGAGATATAATACATGTATAGGGTCCCTTATTCATCAACATTTGGCAACTTTATGTATGTGATGGTTTGCACAAGACAAGATATTGCACATGCAGTGGGAGTTGTGAGAAGGTATACGAACAATCCAGATAAAGAACATTGGGAGGAAGTAACATGGATTCTCATGTATTTGAGAGGTATTGCTACTCATGCATTATGTTTTGGAGGTTCATACATTGTTCTACAAGGATATGTTGATTCATATATGGCAGGTGATAAAGATAGCAGGAGGATCACCAAAGGGTATGTTTTTACTATAGGTGGAACAAAAGTAAGTCGGATTTTGAAACTGCAAAATGTTGTTTCACTTTCAACAAAAGAAGCAGAGTATGTTGTTGCTATAGAGGCTAGTATATAAATGATTTGGTTACAAAGGTTTATGGAGGAAGTGGGAAAGAAGTAGGAACAGACTGTACTGTGACATTGAGAGTAAAATTCATATTGCAAAGAACTCAACCTTCCATTCGAAGACTAAGAATATATATTTGAGGTACCATTTCATACGATCTATTTTGGAAGATGGACATTTGAAGTTGGAAAAGATACACACTAGCCATAATCCTGCAGACATGTTAACAAAGGGAATAACCAAGGATAAATTGATTTCCTGCTCAGTTTCAGTTGGTATTCAAGCATGAAGGTGAAGATGAGAAGTTTTCCAGGTACAAGAAGGATCATAGTCTAACAATTACAACAACGGTGGAGTTGTTGAGATCAGTCTCCAAGTGGGAGATTGTTGGTTGTGGAGCTTGATTATCTTCCTAATTCAGAGGTCTTTGTTTTCAGCTGTGTTTATACCCCAAAAGACTTTACACCCTAGAATAATGTACACTCCTCCACGCAAGGGAGTGTAGGGGGGACTTTCCCCTCCTACAGGGTCCGGAGGCAAGCGGGGGTTTGGGGGCGAAGCCCCCAAAGGAAAATTTTCCTTGTAAATGTATATTGTAATTTCATAGTAAATCTGGACCGTTCATTATAAGGTCACAGATCTAATGGTAGAAGTTATGTTAGGGTTTTTTTCCCCAGAAGGAAACCCTCTTTTATGAGGGAAATGTATTGCAGCTATGTATCATTGTGAATATTGTATTCTGAGAGAGGAGACTGTGAGAGAAATAAGAGGAAGTTACAGTGGGTGTGTTGTAGGTTGTATCCCTTCATTTGTTGGATAATAATAAAGGAAGGACCTAGAAATTTCTCTAGTGGACATAGCCCACACTGGGTGAACCACATATTTCCGTGTCTCTATTGTATTGTGTATATTCTTTGTTTTATTTCCACATTTGTTTTATTTTATTGCTCCACGATTCTGTTTTTTCTAACAGGTTGTTGACTGGGTTACTGAAGTGGACCAATGGCAGGGTGCCACATGGCTAGATCATGGGCTTCCACGTGGCACCCCACAGGCCATTAAAATTATGGGTCGGACCTCCACAGGGTTCAAACGTGAGACCTACGGGCATAGTTCAGTTCTACCAACTCACCTATGGGGCGTTCCTTACCCCCTAACAATGTGTTTTCTATTTAAACTGACATATGGTTTCATTCGGTGGTTGGGTCGGGGCTAAGCCCTATCCCTGGCCACCGTGCACAATGGCGGGACCATGGGCTAGGGCTTAGCCCTAATCCATGGAAACACGACCTACAACTAATGCCACATGGCCAGGAGCACGAGAAAAGGGGTCAACCGATGGGGAAGAGCAGTTAGCCCCAGCCTCTGGGCATGTGCCCCATGCGACCATGACCTCCATAATCAGGGGCTGGATGCATGCTAACAATTTGCCAAAATTGTCCATGAGCGGGAATCACGCACAAAGCTAGGTTTGAGGGTGCAAGAGATAGGTTTTGGTAGCCTAGGTTTGTTTTGAAGGCTGGTTTTGCTATAGGAGAAGGAAACACTTCAAAGAAGCATAACTTCATTTTTTGGCCAAATCGGGTGCAGGAAGATGCTATACATGGGTTTTTGGTTGTTTTGGAGCCATTGGAGCCACTATTTTTTTAGTTTGAGCACTGTAAATTATTATATTGCACATTTTGACACTTAATGAAAGATGGCCACTTGGAAGTTGGACAAGGAGATGTAGCCCATTTGTGAGGGTGAAATCCTTTATCATTTATTGTGTTATGTGTGATCTTTCATGGCTGTTATCTGTGTTATTTCTGCATTTTTAAGTTTTAAAACTCATTAAAAAAATGTTCTTGCAAACTGATCCATTTCCAAAGACACATAAAAATTTAACTTGCAATTTGCACAAGCCTTCAATTTCAGATCAACAGGTACTTGCTACAAATACATACAACCCATTCAGTATCGTTCATCCCATGGCCCCTTCAGGTATATGTTCAAAACTAACATACTCTCATGCCCACTGCAAACAGATGCATATCCCAGTTATAGCCCTTGACATTCACCTTTAGGACCCCCATATACACCTTTGAAGTATCTCCACCTCTATCACATTCAGGTATTGTTACCCAGTAGAATTCTCACCTCCATTAGTTGTCCCACATATATTTACCCCTTGGCATATTGACACTCATGTTGTTCTATCCATTAGGCTTGAGAGTCCTGGTAGTGTTACACCCCAGAGAAATAACCTTATACTTCTTCCTCATCATATTGCTAAACTACCCCATTATGGACTCCCACTTCCTGTTTAGGGGGTTACATCAAATTCACTTTTGCATTATCATTAACCCTCCATATCATCCACCATCAATTTCCCATCTACAATTTCATTCTCCATTCACCTACTTGGTACAAAAACCCACCAATGTGCCCCCCATCCCTCATTAGTTACATTGCACCACTTGAACCCCAAGAGGGCCAAGACATCATTCACTAGGCCACCCATTTCTGTATATGTTCTTTCAACCCAATTATTCTTTATTGATTTGGTAATTGTATAAATCACATTTCAAATTCCAACCAATAGAGTAGATTTTTTCTGTAAAAAACAACGATGTCTTTTTCCTTGGCACACAAAAACCCAGGTCGCCCTTGGTTGGGGAATTCCCATTTCATCACCATATTTTCAAAGATATCCCTATCATATCCCAAATACCAACCATCACTGACACCCCTGTCCCAAATATTCGTACTTTGACCTATCATCCATTCCTTTGTAGCCTCACACGTTCAACATAGTTTAACCAATATTTTGTCATCCCCCAGACACCAGATCATGTGTTACAGTTGCTGCCATCATTACATATTGAAAGTATTTCATGTCATCATTCCATCCATCCTCTCCTCCATTCAGTCCCTAATACTCGTTTGATTGAATCGATGCCAATAATCCCTTTGCTTCTTGTAGTCGTGTTCGTTTCCTGTTGACATCAACACAAGTTTCCAATAAGATGGAAGTATATTGGCTCTCATTCCATTATTAATGAGCAGTCTCAGAAAACATAAAAAGATCATTCATCACTTTTTGATGTCGTTGACCCCCATGACATTCGACTCCAACAACATTTCATGTTAGCGTGGGTCTTACTATGCGACTGTTGCAATTTTCAGTAATCACTGAAGACCTATGAATTTGATAGGCCATCAATGCCTTCGAGTGGTTCATACGTCGATTCAGAGCCAGTTCAGTAAGTAGAACTTTCATTTGACATTTTTTGACAGCTCTAAGGGTGCTGCAAACACCTATTTCATCAATAATATTCAGTTTCTGTCATTTCATTTATGGTTTCATGACATGAGAATGGGGAATTCGTGCCTCATTTGTACATAGGTTTACATTTCAGTTTTTGTAGATTACTTCATTCCATTCAGAATCCCCTTTTCCTCCAACAGATCGCTCTCGCAATTCCTCTCAGCAATAACTACAACTCTCCTATCTCATAACAATCTCATCAAAAGAAACATTGATGTATTTTGGCTATACGTATGCTCCTAACCTCACACATTAGGGGGCATATATTATCACCGAAAATTTCTCATAGAAATAAAGACAGTGGATGAAGAAGCAACCAGCAAAAACATAACATACTTCCATATTTTACAGAACCTATTTTATCAAGATGATCAAAACTACATAAAACATCCAAAAATTTCTATGCACTTCCAGGAAAGCTAGTGCATGCACATTCATGTGAGCCAAAACAACTCCAAATGCATGCAGTGCGCACCCTGTGCGACTATCCCTGAAGAAACCCACACGAATGTGGAAACGACATATTTATGAATTTGGTTAGGCCTCAACCACTTCCATTATGAAGTGAGTCAAGACATGACCCTAAGATCGACCCAAAATCTCTCCTTGGGATGACTGAAAGGTTGGAATGTACCTCTAAAGGACTCCCATTCACACTTGGAACATGTTCTAAAATATATTTCTATGGTCCTATAAATACATGGCCACTGTACACTAAAAAGGAAGAAGTTCATTGTATTGTTATGTTTCCCAATTACTCTTGGAGAAACCATTTGTTCTCTTGAGAATAGTTTGAGCAAGCATTGCATAGGGAAGACATTCCACCTCTTGGAAATATTTTCTATAGAGTTCTTCACCATTGTCAATTCAAGATAAGATATTAAAATATCTACTATGAGGGATTCAAGAGCCCTCCCTAGTAGGAATAGGGGATTCATAAATTCCACATTTCTCCTCTTGGTGATGTCAATTTCAAACACCATTCTCTATTGGGTAACCATTATTTGTGTCAAGTTTCAAGCATCCTTTGTTTATATTTTATTAGTTTAGTATTCTTTGTTTGTTATTCCTTTCTTTTTCTATTTCTTTCTTTCTTTATTGTGGGATCACTAACCTACTAATCATTGTTCTTTGTTACTTTGTTGGCATGTCAAGGCAAATAAAAGGGTCTCTTTTTTCTCACACTAGTGACCAAAAACACCAAACACCAACAAATTCCACTTCCCATTAATCAAAATCTTGTAATGTTATTTGTGGTACTAAGGGAATATCATCTCTCCTAGAAGGATTTCCAAGTCTCTCACAAACATCACAACTCTGACAGAATGCCTTGGCATATTTATGCAGGGTAGGCCACAAAAATATTGCACACAAAATCTTCTGAGTTGTTGCTTTTCCTGTGTAGTGTCCTCCTGCAACTCCTTCATGCACCTTTGACAAGATCATATTCCTTTCATGTTTCAATATGCAACATCTCAAAACACTATATGCGCCTACCTTGTATAAATTTCCTGCTATCAGTTGGTAGTATGATGTCTTCACTACTTGCTGCTTATTTTGTGTAACTATGAAGTTTGGTGGGACAATTCCTGTATCAAAAAACTAAACTATGTCTCCAAAATAGTCATCAATCATTTGAATTGCAAATAGGTGTGCATCTAGTAAATTGTCATCCAATTTTCCTACATCTTCTCCTGAAAGGATGCACGATAAGTGATATGGTCCTGAGTTGAATTTCCCTAGTTTCATGATCAACTTAAAGTCATATTCCTGGAACAACAATAGCCATATTCATATTCATCCCCCAACATTGTCTTGTTGACTAGGTATCTCAGTGCAGAATTGTCTATATACATCTTAAAGTGAGATCCAAGGAAGTAATGTATGAACTTATGAAAAACACATATCATTGCCAAACCTTCTCGTTTTGTTGTAGTATAGATTGTTTTTGTAGAGGATATCTTTCCACTTGCAAATACAATAGGATGATATAACTCTCCTTCACTAGGCTGAACCAAAATTGCTCCCAAGACTATAGAAAATTCATCCACTTGAACATGAAACTCCTTGCTCCAGTTAGGAAAAACTAGGATCATAGCAATGACCATATTTTGTTTCAATGTATCCAGACTCTTCTGACATTTGTCATTCCACTGATACTTAACTTCCTTCTTTAGCAACTTCTCCATAAAGCTTGTGATCTACGCATATCCTTTG
>JASDQU011443575.1:5505-22446 GCA_032191745.1 Picea mariana | reverse complement strand
TCTACATACCACCTCTGAGCGACGCAGTAAATCGAGACAACGTACCTAGAGATTTTGAGTACGCCTTGGTCACTGCGTACCTCCTGAAAGGGATCCGCGCAGTTCGAGCAGACTAAGATAAGATTGCAGCATTGAAGTTCAACGACTTCAACCTTGGAGACCGCAAGGTTTATGGTATGCTCGCCCCACATAAGTTCCTGACTAGGACTAAATGGAAAAACTCAAATATCGTCCCTCGACAGTGGACTATGGACCTCGCGTAGTCCACCCTGCTGAATGTCATGAAGATTCCCCACTTTGGTAGACACCAGGAGGTGAATGCATGTGTCAAGTTGTTGTTGTCTTGTTATCATGGTGGTTACTTGTGGCTAAACCGTTGTATAACAGTTGATCTGACATTGATCCATGGGATCACAGGCCTGAGTATGAAAGGACCTGACTCACATGACTTTTATCCAGGAAAAGTCATCGATCACGCTCTAGCTCAGAAGATCAAGGACACTTACGACGATGTCGAGAAAGGAACGTGAGGATATAAATTATCTTCTATCAAGAGTGGCGTAGTACGCCTTGCTTGTCAAATGATTGCAGGGAAGTTAGTACGAAAGAATCAACCTACCCAAGTCACTGGTTTTGTAGTCGACCTCGTAGGGAAGTGCGTGGAAGGTCTCCAGATGAACTGGGCGAAGTACCTAGTGAACCAGTTGGAACTCGAATGCAAAGAAGCATAGGATCAAGGATATGGATTTCATTTTAGCTGGCTCGTGATCCTGATAGCTTTTATCACCTGGGAGATGCTGGAAGGTGCGACCTTCCCTGACATTGATCCTTTTGAACCGCTGGACACGAAGTTCAATACACTATGGTATTCAAACGATATAAATAAATAGTGGCAGTCAAATGTTGTTTTTCATACATACTACAACCAACTGAAGATAGCCATCCAGTCCGAGCCTCGCATGACTCTGAATGATCTACACCGGTTCCGGCCTTTGATGAAGTTCAATGCAGATCGGCATTAAATTTATATTACAACGCGCACTGATGAACACAAGAAACAAATTCAGTCCTACTACTACAAGATGACGAAGGAAGACTTGGAAGATATCACTAAGGACTGGTTAGCAGACCTCCTTATACTAGCAAACCTTGGAGAGATATCGGACATCGACAACCCAGAAACAATGCATGATACACCCGGACCTAGCAAGACAAAGAAGACCGAGGAGGTCTAAGAGATAGACAGCGCATCCGTGAAGACTGCTTCCATATCACCAGAGCAAGGAGGTGATGGTGAAGAGTTGAATGACAAAGAAGTTGAATAGAAGCAAGGAGACGAGGTTGATCCCCTAAAGAAGAGGAAAGGTTCACCTCCGAAACCTTCCTCCCAAAAAAATCAAATGCCTCCATGACCAAGATGTAGATCGTCCTCACGTCCAATGACTTTGAATTCCTCATAACAGCCCTGCAAGATGCCTCGCTGGAAATAACATAGAAGCAAGAAGCAAAGCAAGAGGAGATGTATGATCGAATTGAGACTGAAATCTGAGGGGTACAACAGGCCCTATAGTCCAGCCGTGCAGTCTCCACTGCGTTGGAAGAACCAGAGTTGGGACATGATCCATCCCAACTCCACCGCTTAGCTCATACAGTCAAAGCTCGCCTTCGACGAGTATAGGAAGAAACAAAAAAATCCACCCAGGCTTTGACACAAGTACAAGGAGTACTCGTAGAGCAACGCAGTGCTATAGAATAGGAAAATTTTTCTCTCCAAGTGAAGTTTGATGAAGAAAAGGCTTGGCTACAGCAAGAAAAGGAACAGTTGCTCGCGGAGCAACTCAAAGTAAAAGAAGCGGTCAAAAGAGCACCTCGCTTTGTGGCAGTTGTAGAAATCAAGGCAGAAGACTGAGTTACACAACAGGTGAACTAGTTCACAGAAGCCNCTCGCCTTCGACGAGTATAGGAAGAAACAAAAAAATCCACCCAGGCTTTGACATAAGTACAAGGAGTACTCGTAGAGCAACGCAGTGCTATAGAATAGGAAAATTTTTCTCTCCAAGTGAAGTTTGATGAAGAAAAGGCTCGGCTACAGCAAGAAAAGGAACAGTTGCTCGCGGAGCAACTCAAAGTAAAAGAAGCGGTCAAAAGAGCACCTCGCTTTGTGGCAGTTGTAGAAATCAAGGTAGAAGACTGAGTTACACAACAGGTGAACTAGTTCACAGAAGCCATCCAACAACTACAACAATGCATAGCAGATTTGGAGCTATGCATTGTGCCTGAGACCCCACAAGATGTAAGAGACCAAAGAGAAGCAACCGCCCACAACGCAGTTGAAAGGCTAAAGGCTCTTACCTTGGAATATAAGAAACTCACCGATTGCAGTGCCTAGACCTACGAACAAATCACGGAGAACCCAGAATTGAAGGCACTGGAGTCACATCTCCAAGAGGCGAAGTATCAAGTTGAAAAGATACAGGCGTAGCTGAAGTCCCTGTTAGCTGTGGAAAGAATGAAGCGCTCCCAAGAGAAACGCACTGCACAACAACAAATCCATACTATCCAGAGTAGAGTTATGGAAGTAACTCAGAGGCTCCAACCTGTACAAAACAAGGCCTATCAAGTGTTTAAAGAAGTAGAAGGCCAAGGAGTAGAGCTAGAGCAGGTTGCCACTATAGCTGAACAACGTCTAGAGGGAACTGTCAACAAAGCAGTCATCCAAGAGTTTGCGGAATAGGAGGTTGTAGCAAAACAACAAATTGAAGTAGCTCGAGCCAAGATCTAGACGTTCGAAGCAGAAATAGTCAAACCAGAGTGACTCAGGACAAGTCACAGGTGAGTGTTGGGGCCCTGTTGTCCCTTGACCAAGTTTTGGGAGATTCTTGGTCATGTTGACTTATTTTTAGACTTCGACAACCTTTCAAAGGAGGAGTACAAGACGGAGCAGAGATCGTGGGATCTCGGTCCCTTTTTGGGTCCTTTTTGGGTTATGGGAATATGTAATGGGTATGGGATGTTGGCCCATGGGTTTACCCATGTTTAGGCCTATTTTGTAAACTATAAATAGATGTCTAGACAATGTAAGAAGTGGATCTATGTGATGAGGCCGATAAGCTAAGTACTAAGTGTAAGAGTGGCTTGTAAGTGCTTCGTGCATACTGTGAGAGACTTGCAGAGCTAAGTGCAAGTGATTATGAAAAACTATGGAAGGCTTTGTGTTGTAGCACAAGGAAGAAAGATCTAGCGAGTTGCGCAGATCTTCTGTCCTATGAAGAGTAAGGTTTTTGGGGATTTGTGCATGTAACCCATTAAAGAAGCTAATAAAGAAGAAGAGTTGGTGGACGTAGCCCCAGGGTGGGGGTGAACCACGTAAATATTGTGTTATTCTTCTCTGTGCGATGTTCTAATGTATTTATGTGTTATTTGCTAAGTGATTGATATAGATAGATAGATAGATCTTTTTATGCTTTATGCTTATGATGAATCTGGATGTTAGATCTGATATAAGTGAATATTCTTAGTGCTTGAATCTGCTAGATCTGATCCATTTATATATGCTAAGTGCTTAAATACATTAGATCAGGGTGAATGCTATGATGCTCTGTTTTCTCTGCAGAGTAGATATTGGTTAAACAATGATGAACTAATGGTGCTAATTGCTCTATTAAGTATTATAATCACATATYTGTGTCCTAGCTAAGGTTGCAGACACTTGAGTCCTGCAACCACMCCTGCCTCTACCTCGGGTGAGATTTCAWCTGCTTCGCAGGTGTTGTCGAAAGGGCCGGTAGTTAGGGTTTTGTTGGTGYGTTGTTCTAGCATTGAACCCTGGGTCTGCCCCTGGGCCAACACTTCACCAGGGACAAGATCTTTGTTTCAGGTTGCAGTGTCACCTTTCCTATATCATCTAGTCCTTCAAGGATAAGGTACTATGTGATGTTTCCCCACTGGAAGTCTAWGATGTTCTGTTAGGCCAACCATATATGTGAAATTKTTATTTTATYTATGAGTCTCAACCMTGTAGTGTCATTGTTACTTTGAGGGGTCAACTCTACATGGTACAAGAGGTAGTTCTGACTACTGTCCCACGAAAATAGTGTCATAAAGTAATCTCTCATACTGCAAAGTTTAGCCTCTTCATGATCTGGTCAAAAGGTCAATAGAAGGACATTGCAACCACAACAGCCTTGACCCAAGACCTTTATATCTAGCAGAAGTAGATCAACAAGACTGTAGAAGAGCACAAAGATATTTTTACTGCACATATGGGGGTGCCTCCACACTGCCTAGTCAAGCAAAGTTATAACATATCCCTTCATGCTCTTCATGTTGCATCTTCATCGACATAGTCCTCCCACACTCAGTTATATCATGCAACTAGATTGGTTGAAAAGATCCAACCCCTCCAAAAATAGGTTCATGACAGCCTTCAACAAGCTAAGAAGGACAACTTCTTCAACGAGGAAAGCATCTCACCAAGGTTCAGATTCAACAAAATATTCCCTGAGAACTTAACACAATGGGGACCATTTCTTCATAAGGGGGGAGGAATGATCTAGGTGGATCTCGGTGGCCAAACACCTTTTCCACTGAATCAACATTTCGAGCCTATGGTTTTGATAAACCATGATATTCACTATTTTGATGGGGAATGGAATGTAATACCATCTTCATTTGTTAATTGCAAACATCATGTAATGATTTCCTAGTGGTATTATGTACATGCCTACAACATAACATTAATGCATCATATCCCATTAGAAATTTGCAACTAAGCACGCTATATATGATTGAGGTGAAGGATTGAGGTGAAGGAGACCCTTTAAGCATGCAATGGAGTGTGATGTAAAGCTTGTTGCGAATGAAGCATAGCCAACACCTATTTCTTTTTAAAGATAAGCTACCCCATTCTACTAGTTTGTGTTCTATGATATTTTTCTCTTTTTATTCATTAAGAGAAGTTGGGTTTCACCATATTTCTCCATTTCTTGCAATATCTCTGTGTATTTCCTTGTTATATCTCGGCTATATTTATGTCTTCATGTCCTCAAAATAATTTGGATCATGTGACTTCTCTTTAAGTTGATTCTTGGATCCTACAACTTCCCAAAAATACCCAACAGAAAAGCCTACTTTGATACCAATATGTTTTGTAAATTGTCGTGGATATTCTAGTGGAACAATTCATTACAACAGTTCTGATAAATAAAATTGAAATCTACTTATGAAGGTTAAATTCCATTAGATTTAACCTTCATATTTGGTTATTGATTTTCTGCTTATGCATGAAATAGATCAAATGCAAAAAATAAAGAACATAAATAAATACATGCACCATCCACAAATAACACAAGATATGACCCGAGAAATCCAATATGGGAGAAAACCCAACTAGAAGGTGAGATTGCTCTGCTTTCTTTTCTCCAGTATGGAAATAATGCAAGTACAAAGAAATGAGCACTCTCCGTGGAGTTTTATTTGACATTGTAGCATGTGTGCCTGCTACAAAGTCTCTCCTCCTCTGTTATGCTCATAGAAATACCACTCTCATATGTTTTGCTTGGCTATGGAACAATATACAATGCAAAAGAATGGAACCCCTTTTCCTCTTAGTGGCTCGGTATTTGACATAGCTCAATAGCCATTTGGGGTAGTTTTTTTACTTCCTTAACCCTTAATTGTGGTAGGTTTTTGGACCTTCTAGAATCTTCTTGAAATTACTCATGTGGCTAGCCCCATATGCATGAGTAATAGGGGTTGAGTTGGCATCCTCTCGTACATTGGTGGTCAACTTGGTAGGTCAACTTGTGGGAGGCATAACTTTCACATACGAGCTCCAATTGACGCAYGATTTGCACTATTGGAAATTTATCAGAGTGTAGAACACCGTCAAGGGGGTGAGCAAAAGTTTTCAGACACTAGAACCCAAAAAAACACCATTTAATGCCTCAAAATGGCTCTAGAAGGTTCCAGACCCCAATTTTYCAAACTGGGACCTGCTACTAAAATGACCCTGCAAGTTGATTCCTCCAATTTTTTCTACTCTGAAAGCATCGAGATAGATGTCAAATAATATAATGATCCAATTTGGATCATGATTCTTGTGGACCAGAGTGACCCCATACTACTAGCACCATAGACTCTAGCTCTACTCACTTTGAACATCTCTCACCTGGATTACCTCTCCCCATCTTTGGTATTTTCCTTCTAGGGTTTAGTTTACACTTCTACTTCTATATAGGAGCCACCTTAACACTCACATTTTATATAGACATCATTGTACTTAAGAGTCTCCTTGACCTACTTCATTCATCAATAATAATACATTTATCTTATCTTATCTATCTAATTTTTTAAAAACTATAAACTAATTAGAAATTTGAATATTTTTACAAAATATTATGAAACATTTTATAATTACAATAAAATTAATCAATATTTTTATAATTTAAAATAAATACGGATTCTTAAATTTACCTTATTATTCACAATATTATTATAGACATTAACCATTTTAACTTTATATTCTTTTTTTCACTATTTCTTTTCCCCTTATCACATATACATAAAATAATCTTCTCCTTATTAATTTTATTTCACCTTTATTCCAATAATAATTTTTAACTTTTTTCTATGACGTTTTCATATATACATAAGCGGATTCTCTCGTTTCTTCTTCAATCTTATTTTTATTTTTGTCTTCACCAATAATTATTTTCGTGTAGTATATAATGTTTTAATAAAAAGAATATTTGACATTAGCTGGTCTCTATGTGGATTTTCGTGACCATCACTTTAAAGATTATCAAATGATACCATCAGAGAGCATTATTTACTGCTTTGATAAAAATAATAGTTGACAATTATCTTGTCTTTATGCGGAATTTCGTGACTATCACTTCTCAAATTATCCGTAATATGGTTTACATAGTAACTTACCATTTCACACAGGTAAAAGAGTTCTGAGACAATTTCCATATGATTACAGTTTTTCTTTAAATTAATTTTATAAATAAATAAAAATGTTTAAAAACAAAATCTTATTAAAGATTAGATTAACAAATTTTAAATTTATAAAATTTGTTAATCTTATTTTATCAAATTTAATAAAACAAAAAATTGTTTTAGAAATAATATTTTTTAATTACATATTATATTTAATAAAAAAAATATTACTTAATGTATAACTAAAAATTTAGTTCAAAATTAACTTCTATATCTTCTTTCGAAATCTTTTCACTCAATAAAATTATCCATAAAAAGTCCATCTAAAAATCACTATATACCAATTCCTTTTCATAAAATCCAAGTGCATCCATCTAATCCGTACTGTTCATAGAAAAACTCACATCGAATTTATAATTCTTTTCAGGGAAAAGTAAAATCCATGTGCATCCATCGAATCTCAACTTTTTTTTTGAAAATTTATATTAAATTTATTATCAAAAAGTTTATAAGTATAATCAAATCAAAATTTTAGAAAAAAATGTGGTGTGATAAAGAGTTAGAGGAAAAAATAAAATTAAGGTATTATACAGATGTAATCAACCCTAATCTAGAAGATCAAAATTATCTATCTGTTTTGCCAAGTGTAAAGAAAAAAATAAACATTGTTAAGATAAGAACAAATTCTCACGAGCTCCATAGTGAAACTGGGTATTGGTCAATTCCTAAAACGCCATGAGATGAAAGAGTGTGTCACCTTTGTGACACTAAGAAGGTTGAAGATGAAAAACACTTTCTCTTAAATTGTCCGGCCTATACCCATATTAGATCTCATTTTCAAAATATTGATCACACTACCAACCTTCCTAACCTCTTAACTCAACAAAAGTATGGTGATCTTGGAAAGCTTCTCTTAATGCTTTTCTAACACAGAAACAAAATTCTAAAGAATCACAAGTAATCACTTACCGTCTTAAGGTCTCATAGACCAATTAGGTCTTAGTGAACGTTAATCATCATCATCACCATCATCAATATGCAATTTTTTTTTAAAGGTAATAAAAACTCTAGAATATTTTACTATCCTAATTTTTATTAATATAATTTTAAATTTTGATATATAGTTACATTATTTTGTACAATTTTTTATATTAGAAGAAAATAAATTTTTTTCTAAACAAATATATTTTTAAATAATTTTTAAAATAAAAATAAAAATAATTTTATCATTATAATTATAGTAATAAAATTATATACTTTTAAATAATAGTTAATTTTAATTCATATATTAAAAGGAAATCACATATCTTTCCAAAAAAAAATGTAATCTTAATCTCAAACATTAAACCAAATATAATTATTTACAATTTAATATCTTCATATTTTATATTTATCAACAAAAACATATCTTATTATGCCTGTCCCCAGCTGGCTCTCTTCTTTCCCAGTTACTCACACTTACTCAACCTCTATTTGATTTGATTTGTTCCCCTCAAAGATATAGTTCAGGTACGGTTGGTTTCTCTTATCTCTCTAGTTACTTTATTATACGTAATTACGTATATAATGAGGGCATATCTTATTATGCCTGTCCCTTGTTGGTTATATATTATTGGATATGGTATCTATTAGTTTGACAAAAACAATTATGTTTTTTTTATCAAATTTGATATTAAACATTAGTTTTTTTTTTTTTAATTTTTAATTTTTTTTTAAGATTTATGTATTTTTTTTTTAATGTCCACCAGTTTTAAACATTAATTTATGTTTGATTTAGTAGCATAGGGCTGGAGTGTTATTGCACTGTCAGAAGTAGAGATTTATGCCATTTTTTTTTAATGTTAATTAACTTTAAACATTAATTTATATTTCATTTTAAGCAAGTTATAAACAGCTTGCTATGCACCATTAATATTATCATGAGTGATATATACATTTTAAAATCATTTT
The DNA here is from genome assembly GCA_032191745.1 of Picea mariana. NCBI lineage: Eukaryota > Viridiplantae > Streptophyta > Pinopsida > Pinales > Pinaceae > Picea > Picea mariana. The sequence continues at coordinate 13,554 of JASDQU011443575.1, read as the reverse complement.
GATATATAAACCGAAATATATCAAATCATATATAAATGATATATACATTTTAAAATCATTTTGATATATAAACCAAAATATATCAAATCATATATATAAGATAGACCGTAACAGCAACATTATTGAATGTTGAATAGCAAGCTGTATATTACTATTACTAGCAGTAACATAACTCGTCATGCCTGGGGCAGGTTTTTACCTCTAACTAGCTAACTAGGTCTTGGGTGGAGTTACTTCCTTTATCTTATCTTCGGTTCGCCTATCTTCATTCTTCNAACCCTTAACATGGTTGGATTTTTTGTCCGACTTTTCAACAAGGAGTGGCTTAACAACACACTCCGTCACCGACTGTCCTACACCTCTGTGACTACCATTTTTTTAAGATTAGTTAACTTTAAACATTAATTTATATTTTATTTTAAGCAAGTTATAAACAGCGTGCTAAGCACCATTCAATATTGTCATGGGTGATATATACATCTTAAAATCATTTTGATATATAAACTGAAGTATATCAAATCATATATATAAAACAGAAAGTAACAGCAGCATTGAATGTTGAATAGCAAGCTGTATATTACTATTACTATATTACTAGCAGTAACATAACTCGTCATGCCTGGGGCAGGTTTTTACCTCTAACTAGGTCTTGGGTGGAGTTACTTCTTTTATCTTATCTTCGGTTCGCCTATCTTCATTCTTCGGCCTGCTTGCCTAAGCGGTAGCAAAGTATTCACTTCTAACGGTAGCGAGCGGATGCCAACGTGCGAAAGTGAGCTGATACATTTCATTGGTATGGTTTCGCTTTTCTGATTGCTCTGATCATCGCTTACGAAATGAATATGTCAGCATTACCTCAACAAATTCGTCCACATTCATTGTTTCTTCAACATTGGCATAATTCCATGCTCTGACTTGTGCGGTGCAGGTAGGCGGTCAAACAGATTCCATACTTAGTATACTTGTGAAACATGGAAAATTCAGTATAAGTACCTGGGTAAGCCAACATAATTTCTGCAAGGAAGCAACCGCATTTTTTCACTCATTCATACCTGCCTGCTTCCTGTAATTTTCAGTTTAATTGCGGGAGCCGAAGATGGGCGAAGGGGAAGAGCAGGTGAAGCTGTTAACACAATGGCCAAGTCCCTTTGCCATCCGAGTTTTGATTGGATTGGCAGAGAAAGATGTGAAATATGAATCCCAGGAAGAGAATTTCGCTTCTAAGAGTGAGCTGCTGCTGCAAATGAATCCTATCCACAGGAAGGTACCCGTCCTCATCCACAACGGTAAGCCTGTCTGCGAGTCTCTCGTCATTCTCCAATACATCGACGAGGTCTGGCCGGGCTCTAATTCACTCATGCCCTCAGACCCATATGACCGAGCCGTTGCAAGATTCTGGGCAGACTTTCTAGACACTAAGGTAATCCCATAACCACATCTCATTTCATTTCTATGGCAGCTAGTACTCGTATTATTGATGAATCTAATTCAGCTGAAATGGGGCTATTGCTTTTGCTTTCAGTTTTTGGGCAATGCTATTCATGGTATTCTGAAAACGAGAGGAGAAGCTCAAGAAGAGGGCAAGCGTTACATGTTAGAATACCTGGGATTGCTGGAAGGGGTGCTGAAGGAGCTCTCAGCAGGCGGAAGTAAGCCTTATTTTGGAGGGGAGCAGTTTGGGTTTCTGGACATTGCATTCATTTGCCATACTTGTTGGTTCCACGCAATGGAAGCGTTGGGGAAATGGAAGATCCCGTGGGAGAGCGAGTTCCCCAGGCTTCAAGAGTGGATGAAGAAATGCATTGAGAGAGAAAGTGTGAACAAAAACCTCCCCGACCCTCATAAGGTTCTGGAATATGCCATTCAATTTAGGAAGGGATACTTCGGCTCCGATTGACTGCAACCCTAATTTGTTAAAGCAGCGTAAACCCTAATTTGTTACAGCAGCGATGATATATAGATAGATTGAATATGTAGAGTGATGATGTATGGNATTGGTTCCACGCAATGGAAGCGTTGGGGAAATGGAAGATCCCGTGGGAGAGCGAGTTCCCCAGGCTTCAAGAGTGGATAAAGAAATGCATGGAGAGAGAAAGTGTGAACAAAAACCTCCCGGACCCTCATAAGGTTCTGGAATATGCCATTCAATTTAGGAAGGGATACTTCGGCTCCGATTGACTGCAACCCTAATTTGTTAAAGCAGCGTAAACCCTAATTTGTTACAGCAGCGATGATATATAGATAGATTGAATATGTAGAGTGATGATGTATGGAGATCTGCTGACATTTTAAATTTCGTGATTAACGCAGTAGATATTGTGTTCCATGAGTTCATTACTTAATGAATGGAATAAAGCAACTCTTAGTTTCAGTTTTTATAATAAAGCATTTGGTTCATCCATTTTTTCAATTTTAAATGGTATACTTGTTAATGGGACAAATAAGAATATCTATCTCTATATATATATAATTTTAAAATTATAATTATAATTGAAAATTTATTTATTTTAATAAAAAAAAAACAAAACTTTATTGATCATTCCAAAATGAATAAATTCCTCACATAAAGTAAATATTTTTTTTTTATAATAATTTTTAATTAAAGTTATTTAATTTTTATTCATTTATCATAAAATATTCTATTAATATTTATCATTTTCAATTATCAATTTTTTCAAATAATTAAATAAAATTAATTTTTTTAAAAAACATACTTACTATAAAATGATTTACAAAAATTCTTATATATATCCTTTCACTTAAAAAAAATATTCTCCATTATCCCATCTCTTCACCATGTGTTATCCCATAAATCCCTACTTCCTAAATTTTACATATATTACACTCCAACCACTTATTACAACATTCAATAAATCAAATAATTAAAAAAAAACAAATCAAACAATAAATTATAAAATCTCTATTTGCATATCTCCACATAACCCTTTTACATATAAAAGGAAGTATCCCACCCCATTATTCCACGTTCTCCCCCACTATGTGTTACCCCATAATATGCCATGTATCACACCTCCAACCAACCACATGTGGCATAGTAGTGAATTCAATGAATAAGTAATTTTTAAGATTCTTATTTAATATTGGAAATTCAACATCAATATTAATATATTTATAATATAAAATGTCATATATATAGTTGGTATAATGTTTAAGAACATGTGTTTGATTTTTGGAGGTCACAAGTTCAAATCCAAAAGGGGGTAGGGTATGTATACCTATGTAATCATTGTATATGGAAAAAGTCTTATAAACCCTCAACAAAGTATTTTTGACCATCTTGTTACACTTAGGATCATTGCAGAGGAGTTCTGCAATACTTTAAAGCTAATCTTTTGTGTTGTTTTGTCGACTTTAAAAAAGCTTTTGACACAGTACCCAGGAAAAAACTTTGGGATAAGTTGGAAGATAAAAGTGTCTTTCGAGTTGAGGGTTGTTGCAATAAGGTTGTATGAGAATGTTATTGTCAAGTTTAAGAATAATAAGGGCTCGAAAGACATTAACTGTAATATTGGAATCAAGCAAGGTTGTCCCTTTTCCCCTACCTTTTTTGGCATATACATTGACAAGTTAGAAGATTGTTTGGAAGAAGCAGGTTGTGACAACCCAATTCTCACTGGTATAGTCATGAATATTCTTCTTTATGCCGATGATATTGTTCTTATGGCGAGGAGTCCCCACGATCTTGGAAAGAAACTAAGAATCCTCAAAGATTTTTTCTCCAATATGGGTATGGTTGTTAATACTAACAAAACAAAAGTCATGATCATTAAATCCAATAAGATCACATATGATACTTTTGTATATGACAACAACAACTTGGAGGAAGTGACTTCATACAAATATCTTGGAATTGATATTCACTACAATATCAACTTGAATTATACCATTGAGAAAAGGATAAATGGAGGATGGAAAACTTATTATGGGCTTGAAAACAATTGTAAATCAATCGATCTTTTGATATGGGATAAGAAAAAAAATCCTCTTTGAGACTCTTGTTACTCCTATTATTCTATATGAATGTGAAGTTTGAGTATGCAATATCGCTAGAGAGTCATGGAGAAAGATAGAGCATATCCAAAATAATTTTATAACCTGTAATCTCAAAATTAAAGGAAATACACCCTATCCTATCCTCCTCTTAGAGGCAAGACTTTTCCCCATTGAGAGAACAACTATGACTAGATACCTATTGTATAAGAACAAGTTAAACAACATGGAAGACAAGAGGCTTCCTAAAATTGCTTCAAAAGATGCTCAGTCTTGGCTAAGTCATTGTGGAATAAAGAAATTGATCATTTAGCAGAATAAAGATACTATTAAAAGTATTATTAAATCAAAATTTAGGGAGAAAATGTAGTGTGATAAAGAGTTAAGAGGAAAAAAGAAAATTACGGTATTATAAGGAGGTAATAAACCCTAATCTAGAAGATAAAAAATATCTCTTTCTTTTGACAAGTGCAAAGAAGAAAATAAGCATTAATAAAATAAGAACAAATTTCCATATTAACATTGGGCATTGGTCAATTCATAAAACTCCTTGGGACGAAAGAGTGTATCATCTTTATGACACTAAAATGCTTAAAAATGAAAAACACTTTCTTTTAAATTGTTATTGTTTTTGTCACTTTTTTAGGATATCTCATGAGTGATGAATGAGACAAATAAGAATCACTAATACTTTTTGATAGACAAAAATAAGAAATGTAATTTGAAAAAAAAATGAAAAAATAATATAATGTCTTCATAAATGAAGTTTTTAGTTGTTTATATATAAAAATTTTAGTTGTTCATCTATAAGGGAAGCGTTAGTAGATATTTTATGCTATTGACTTTACGAAGCAAAGAGGAATGTTGTAAGACAATACAATTTTGTTTCTATAAATTAAATTATGACTTTTTTTTCATTTAAAAAAAATAATATAAAATAATATAATAAGAAATTATGATAAGTAATATAATAATAAATTACTTTAATAATGATAAATAATATAATAATAACTTATTTCAAAGTTAATATGTTGCATGTATGGAGAATAAAGTGGCTTCATGGCATTCATACCCCTCATTCTAATAAGTTTAATAATTGTGAATTGCAGAGACAATGTGATCTTTTTTCATTAAAATGGAATGAGATTATTAATATTGAGAAGGGAGAAAGGGAAGGATTGAATATTATTTTTTATAGGATAAAAAATGATATGTATATTAATTATGTAATTTTTTTTTTCCATATTTTTTTTACTATGTGATTTTTAAATTTATAATTTGATTCTAACACTTTAAAATGTGATTTTTTTTCTCAAATGAAATATAAATATGTTTTTTTATAAAAAAAATATGATAACATTAAATTTAACAAAAATAATTAAATAATAATATTATTTTTAGTAAATTAATAATAACAAATTTCAAAAAATCATGCTTGCATTAGGTATTTAACATCGCATTCATGCAGAGGAATACAAGGGAGGAGCAATGGAGGTGGAAGGTGCATGATAGTGCCTAGGGTTCTATGTGTGGTAAGTGTACAAGACTCTCTTTCAGGGGGTGATAAGAGGGTACATATATGTGATGTCAAGTTCACAGAAGGGATGGAAGATCACACACCAGTCCTAGAAATGGAGGGTATGCTAGCTACAGTTAAGAAGTCCTTTGAGACTCTTGTTACTCCTATTATTCTATATGAATGTGAAGTTTGGGTATGCAATATCGCCAGAGAGTCATGGAGAAATATAGAACATATCTAAAAGAATTTTATAACCTATAATCTCAAAATTAAAGGAAATACACCCTATCTTATCCTCCTCTTAGAGGCAAGCCTTTCCCCCATTGAGAGAACAACTATGACTAGATACCTATTATATAAGAACAAGTTAAACAACATGGATGACAAGAGGCTTCCTAAAATTGCTTCAAACTCAAACTATAACCACCTTCGACTCAAGCGGGGATGGAATAAAGATGCTCAGTCTTGGATAAGTCATTGTGGAATAAAGAAATGGATCATTTGGCAGAATAAAGATACTATTAAAAATATTATTAAATCAAAATTTAAGGAGAAAATGTGGTGTGATAAAGAGTTAAGAGGAAAAAAGAAAATTAAGTTATTATAAGGAGGTAATAAACCCTAATCTAGAAGATAAAAAATATCTCTTTGTTTTGACAGGTGTAAAGAAGAAAATAAGCATTACTAAAATAAGAACAAATTCTCATGAGCTCCATATTAACATTGGGCATTGGTCACTTCATAAAATGCACTGGGACGAAAGAGTGTGTCATCTTTATAACACTAAGATGCTTAAAAATGAAAAACACTTTCTTTTAGATTGCCATTGTTTTTGTCACTTTTTTAAGGATATCTCATGAGTGGTGAATGAGACAAATAAGAATCACTAATACTTTTTAATGGACAAAAATAAGAGATGTGATTTTCAAAAAACTGAGAGAATAATATAATGTTTTCATAAATGAAGTTTTTAGTTATTCATATATAAAAATTTTAATTGTTCATATAAGAGAAGAGTTGTAGATATTTTATGTTATTGACTTTATAAGAGTTGTAGATATTTTATGCTATTAAATTTATAAGCAAAGAGGAATGTTGTAAGACAATACAATTTTGTTTCTATAAATTAAATTATGACTTTTTTCCTTAAAAAAAATAATATAATAAAAAATTATGATAAGTAATATAATAATAAATTACTTCAATAATGATAAATAATATAATAATAACTTATTTCAAAGTTAATATGTTGCATGTATGGAGAATAAAGTGGTTTCATGGCATTCATACCCCTCATTCTAATAAGTTTCATAATTGTGAATTGCAGAGAGACAATGTGATCTTTTTTCACTAAAATGGAATGAGATTAATATTGAGAAGGGAGAAAGGGAAGGATTGAATATTATTTTTTATAGGATAAGAAATGATATTTATATTAACTATGTAATTTTATTTTTTTTTATTCTTTCACTATGTGATTTTTAAATTTATAATTTGATTCTAACACTTTAAAATGTGATTTTCATTCTCAAATGAAATAGAAATATGTTTTTTATAAAAATAAGAAAGAAAAAAAAATGATAACATTAAGTTTAACACAAATAATTAAATAACAATACTATTTTTAATAAATTAATAATAACAAATTTCAAAAAATCATGCCTGCATTAGGTATTTAACATCGCATTTATGCAGAGGAATACAAGGGAGGAGAAATGGAGGTGGAAGGTGCATGATAGTGCCTAGGGTTCTATGTGTGGTAAGTGTACAAGACTCTCTTTCAGGGGGTGATAAGAGGGTACATATATGTGATGTCAAGTTCACAGTAGGGATAGAAGATCACACACCAGTCCTAGAAATGGAGGGTATGTCAGCTACAATTAAGAATTCCTTTAAGGATGTCGTAATGGGTATCCCATAATCAAAGGGGGAAGATGTAGAAATGGGGGGTGGGGTGGGGGTGGAGAATACAGACTGAGCCACGAGATCAACCCGACAAAGGTTCAAACAAGGATAAAGAGAGAAATCATTTACAGAACGATTGTCTAGCGAAAGCAAGAGAAAACCATAGGTACGAGGTCGCATCAACGAGCATCGAGAACTACATCCAATGGATGAAGGACCATGCGCTTATAGGTAAATTCATGGAGATTTGGCCCTTAGAAAAGGCCCTGTAGATCTAGATAAAGTCTCATTGGAAGGTGAAGGGTCAAATTTACCTACAGTTAGGATTTAAAGGTTTTTTTATAGTCATTTTTTGAAGACATGGGATAGGGACAAAGTCTTTGAAGAGGGTATGTATTTATTCAACTCTTCCGACTTGCACATGAGATATTGAACAATCCAATTTTCACCAGAGAAAGAATATTTCACAACAACACCAATGTGGATCAGAATCTAGTCACTCCAATGGGATTTCTGGGACCCCAAAACCTTGGAGGGAATCAGGAACACACTAGGATCCTTCATTAAAGTATCAGAAGTTACCAAATATTCCAGGTACATCTCTTATGATATAA
>JASDQU011443574.1:9602-23201 GCA_032191745.1 Picea mariana | reverse complement strand
CTAAAATAAAGCCCAGTCACCATTAAAAACGAATTTGAGAAACTAAATAAAATACTGTCAGCTGACCTGCTTCCTCTGCTTTCAGTGAAGCCAAACGACCATCACAGAGGCTCTTAGCATTCGATCTGCCTTCTTCTTCTACGTTAGAAACCTGTAAATCCCTCGCACTCCTGAACATATTGTCTGCAAATACCTCGTGCCTTCTCTGACTAAACGAACTTCTGGGAGGAAGAAAGGGAGAAGTGGAGGAAACCAATGGGGGAGGGCACCTGCTGGGAGTAGAATCTAGTTCCATAGACATCTTTTTTCTCTGACTCGATAAACCTCAGCAGAAAACTGAAAAACCACAACTGTAAAACAATGGGCCTTGAATGCAAGCTTAATCAGTGCTGTTCACAAGATACAGCAGCCGATCAATCAGTGGCATTCAACAAAGCCTCGAACTCTCCTCGGCATTAAATTTCCAAATGGGCAATGCTCCAAATGACTTGTTTTCCAAATGGGCAATCGCCAAGAGGAGTGTTTTCGAAATGGGTACGGGCGGAGATCAGAAACCGTATGTTTTTTCAGAGCAAAGACCTATAATCCTCTCTGATTGAGCCTATGAATCCCAAATAGCAAGACTTATAGTGATACTTTTATTGGGATTTCTTTTGTAGAACAGAGTGAACAAGCCCAAGACCAACGGTCAAGTCGAGTGTGGAGCCCTCAAACATATCCGAAGCCGACGAGAAGCCCAACTACCTTACTCATTTAAAGATATCATAACTTTCCACGGACAGCCGAGCTCGTCCGGTTTAGCTTCGGATACCATACTTCCTTGGCTCGAGAGTTTACATTTGAATTCGAATTAGGTGTGGTGTCGGAGCTTGCATTCGTCACTTGTTTTTGGAATGATGGTGACGTGGACCCTTGATTGAATCCAAGTGAGATTCTTGGACCCTTGGAGTCGGCTCCGTTTTTGAACGTTATAACGTTGACAAATCCAATCACGAATTTAAGATTTTTTATTACATGTAGATAAATTAATTTAGAGAAAATGCATGAAGGTCAACACTCAGGTCCACTGGAAATATAAGATAAGACAATATAATATAATTTTATCAGTGTTCACCCATTACCAACAAGGTAGGTTAATGGAAGTCAAAAGTACACGTTATAATGATAAAGTATCMAAAAAAACTGAGTCTCAAGATTATAAAGTTGGAAATTATTACAATGAGAGTTAGTAGTGTAATCACGGTTCCCAAATCATGCACTTTGTTTATTCCACTAAGTTGGGTCCACTTCATTTTACATCAAGGCTCTTGTTGGCTTTGTTCTTAACTATATCTCTTTACTATATGTGTCTGCCTAGATCATTTTCTAAGCCAATATTATTATTGCACCTTTCTCTAAAATTTCATGAAACTTTAATTTTCAATCTCTAATATTCAAATTTGACATCATGATGTTGTATAATAAAAGAGAAAGTGTTGATAAGTTTATACCTTCCCATTTATACATATTTGCATAGACTTTTCTTCCACAACTCATTTCATCATTCCCATCTTCGTATTTTACATCTCAACCTCTATGCATTGGTTTTTACTAGTGTTATTATCACGCCATGAGATGTTAAGTTTCAAGTAGTTTTGCACTTTGATCTCTTACTATATGTTGAAGTTGTCTATGTAGTATTGTTGTTTCTTTTGGCATGTTTTCTCTAGTATCCCTTCATGTAGCATTCTTTCATGTGATGTTTCAATGTCTTTCTATCCAATGGGCACCTTTCTTCTACTATATCCCACTCGTCAAAACATTTCCTGCATTGTCCCTACATGTTTTCTTCATCCTTTTTAGCTAAACTTAGTTGATTTTAACTGAAATCGTGTCATTATCCATGGCTACCATTTTTATTTATTTATATAGAACCAATTTTCTTAATGCCTCCAATTTTATTGGGTATAGTCTTGTCTTGGCTAGGAGTATCTTGTAAGGAGTGGTGTTTTTTACCCTTAAACAACTTGTTATCATTGGTTTTTATACTTGCTTAATCTTATTCCATATGTTTTTGGATATACTTGGTCCCTATACTTCACATCCATAAATCAATATTGGGGTTATGAGCATTTGAAAGAGGGAGCACAGTGTTTTCCAATGCTAAAGCTTTGTTGTCTTGCATCTATTGTGTGGCAGGAAGAATGCCTTCCAAAGGCTCCTTATAATGTTTTCCTCATGCATGCATCTTAGCTTAGCCTCTCATTGAAATCGTGTCCCAAATATTTATAGTTTTGGGAACTATCTCTAATGGGTCACCTCTGAAGTTGATTTGTGGTTGTTTTCTTCTATTTTTTAGCAAGAAATCTACTACCTTAGTTTTGTTTGTGTTCACGTTCATCTAACTCCATGCTAAAGGACTCTAAGGCCTCGAGGTGATCCTATACATTATGCAATTCCCTAGTTCACATCATTTGCATACAACCAAATCTTTATGATAATCCTTGCTATATTCACCCATCCCCCACCTTTGTTGTTTATCCATTCCTCTAGCTTATCTATGTAAAGACCGAACAATGTGTGTGAGAGAGAGGGCAACCTTGTTTCACCTCAATGTCAATGTTGAAGCTCTTTGAAATACCCTCTACAATTATGATTTTAGCATCTACTTGCTCATATAACATGTGTATTGTTTCCCTCCAACCATTTAGGACCACCACTTCTCCCTCAATAGGGTGTCACACCTCTCCCGTAGTTTCTCCCTCATGAGGGTGTCATACCTCTCTCATAGTTTCTCACTCAAGAGGGCATTAAAGGCCTTTCTGAAATCGACAAAATAGAACCATAGTTCTTCGCATTTTTTCTCCCAAGTCTTTTCTATTATGTGGTTAAGTGTGAGGCGATGGTCAAAGGTGGAGTGCTTCGGTAAAAAACCAGCTCACCCTTTTGATCTTTTGTCATTTTCCTCTGCTCAATTGCACACTTTTTTCTCCATAATACCTCCTATGATTTTCGCAGACACTAGTCTAATCATAATGGTTATGTAGAGCCTATGGTTTTTCTTTGTCTTCCCTTTGAAAACGGGTAAAATAATACTTGTTACCCAACTACTTGGAAACCCCTCTTTAGCCACATTATTGAGTAATATTGTTATGTGTCGACTGAGGGAATCCTTTCCATGATTCAACTATTATGATTGTATCTTTTGGATGTTTTTTTTTTTCCAAAGCTATCTTATCAATACCCGCATGCACATCTTCTTTTGTGAAGACTTCTTTCTCTATGTTGATTGTTGGCAGTAGGGTGAAGTGGAAAGAAGGATGATCATGGGGAAAGAAAGCATGCAAAAAGTGAAGCAACAGTTGGAAGGAAACACAACATGCACACATGCAAGAAAGCATGCACAAGGAAAGTGACAGTTAGAAGGAGGAACAACACGCATACATGAGAGGAAGACCTAACATCAGTAGGGTTAGGGTCTTGATGATGTGTTGTAAATGGTTGAAGAGCTTGAAATGTATAAATATAGATACGTAGGTATCATAGGTGTGGTATTTTTTTTACATTGTTCAGACTATTGTTCCATTGCAGATATGTATGAGTTAATGTGAGATGTAATGTTGGTATGAATTATTTTTGTAAGCTGTTGAGCTAGAGGAAAGGAGAGAAGGTAGATCTTGAGGATTAGATCACAGGTTGAGGGGCCTAGTGTGATCCAGTTCGCCTCATATAGATCTTACCTAGTTGAGAAGAATTGTAAGCGTGTGGTGCTGTAGATGCATAACTATCATAATAAAAGAGCCAAGAGCCAAATCTTTGTGGACGTAGCCCAGGAGGGGGTGAACCATGGTAATATATGTGTAATGTGATGAATGCATGCTTATCTTTATCCCTTTTTCAATAGTTAAATATTGTGCTTAATGAATGAATGGGTTATTATATTGCTATGAAATATGGTTGCGCTATTAAGGAAATAAATTTTTAAAGGTAATGCATAGTCGCGAATAACAGTAGGTTACAATCTCAAGTTATAGTAAATGGCTATGAATACAGATCTCATATCTCATACTCAATCCCGGGCTATAAACACCTGAGTCTTATAGCCACCCATTAAAGTTATCTCGGGTGAGACTGTGCAACACATTTTGTGTGTTGTGTTGCCTTCTGGTTTACCAGGAGGGCCGATAGTTTTAGAGGCTTTGTTGGAAACCCGAATGACATGAACCCTGGGTCAATAACGCAGGCAATATAGAGGAATAATTAAACCAACAAATGGTTATGTTGTCGATGGTAGGAACATAGGCAGATTGAGTAGATAAGATAGATTGAGCGAGAAAAGAACAAAGAAAAGAAGAGAGCAATGAGCCATTAGAAGGGAATGTTGAGACAGTGGAACCCTACGAAAGCATAAATCGAAAGCTGGTTGAGAACCAAAGAACTAGAGTTTGCACAGAAAGACAATAGAAACCCTAGAATAACACCTCGCAAATATCTAGACAAAGTGTTTACTGAATTACACAAAGTCTTTTTCTGTGATTTTCGACATCTATTGCAGGAATGNGGTGAATAACAAATTCACCAACGTAGTAGACTTTTGGCTTGACAGTATTGTGGCAGGCTTCATAATAGATTATTCAGTTGACACAACGAAGTCATACAGCGCAGCGGAGCATGAATTTTTACGCAGACCTCAAGGAAGGTACATTCGATCATTGTATACTTCTATTAAGATACTGTTATATAACAAAGTTGTAATGACAATGGAATCAAACAACTAAACATGATGAATACCAAGAAGAGAGTCGTAGCCCCGAGGGAAGGCTTATCGAGTGATGAGGAAGAGGTAGAGGATCTCTGGGCTGTGGAGTAGATTGAGGAAATCCTGGGTGCAACATATGAGAGGAAGGCGAGAGGTCCAAGAGCGGGAGGAGAAGACAACCATCCTATCCATATTAATGTCAGTGTGGAACCCATAAACCCATGTGCGACTAATACACCAAAGAGAACACCACCATTTAGACAACCGAACTTCATAGGAAGTCCGACAGCAGGAAGTACATCTACACAAGGAGCAACAACTGGAGGAGCCAGTCCAGGCAACAGTAGTCAAGTATCTACACCGCGCAGAGGAGGTAGTGGTTCAGTATTCATAATAGCAGGACACGATCCCACCATCAGGTTCCCAAAATTTTGGGGAGAAGCAGTAGAAGACCCGGAAAATCACTTGTTCATTTGTGCAAAGATCTGGGAAGCAAAAAAGATCACTGATGAAGATACCAAACTCGCGTAGCTAGCTATTACACTAAGAGACCGCGCACTAGACTGGTACATGAGTCTAGACACAAATAGTGCCCTGGGGATGATAAGGACACTGGCTGACATTAAGAAGTTACTGATAAATGAGTTCCAGAAGCCGAGCTTAGAGGTTCAATACATGAATGAGATGATTGAAATAAGACAGAAACCAAGAGAGTTTGTATGGGAGATTGATTAGAGATTTAAGTGGTTGAAGGGAAAGTTAAAATATTTCATGATCAATATGTAGCATCGACACCTATTTGTCAACTCACTACTCCCACACTTAAAATATCCCTTACGACAACAGAAATTTTAGACGCAGGCAACCTTGCAACTGGAAGAGAACTAGTACCAGCAGACATACCCAACTATCGAGGAATTGAAGAATCTAATTTTTCAGCTAAACTAGAATAAGAACAAGGACAAACAAGAAGTTGTTTGGTGTACCGCATGCATGATGGAAGGACAGCACAAGAACGAATTCCCAACGTTCACGCAGTATATGGCAACATGAATGCCTAATCTGTTACCACTAGGAGGACTATGGTGTGAAATCTGCAAGAAACCGAGTCACGATCCCTATCACTGCATGATGATGCAGAAATACCAGATAGTCCCAAAGAGTTCATATTGCACCTTTTGCAAGTCAGTGGGCCACAATGATAAAGATTGTAGAACTATGGAGATGATGCGAGAAAGACATCAGATGCATATAGAGTACACGCTGAAATGATGACTGGGAAAACATCGCCACAATTCAATCCAGTCCCAGCTCCATACAACACTGCGCAACAACCGTACAATAACACATAACCGCAGTACAACCCGACACAACCTCAATACAATACCATGTAGTATAATCAGGCGCCACAGTATAACGCGCCGAGAGGCGATCGAGCAGGCTACAGAGGAGGAGGACAAGCCAGAGGAGGTTTTAGATGAGGTAGAGGACCTGTCACATGTCACAATTGTCAACAACTAGATCATTATGCAAGGGAATGCCCACTACCACCAACAACTTGTATATATCGTTGCACATCGGACCACGATACAGAGGAATGTTTGACATTACTAGTAAAGATTTAGGAAAAGAGGAACTAGAACAACCATAATGTTTAGTGGATCTTAGTCGAAGCAAGGGATGAAGGATGGAACATCACCATAGTTACTCATAGAGGAGCTAAACTAGGCACTGATGCAGTTCGAAAGGAACTGGAACAAAATCAATGGGTGAAGAAGAATACTAAACCAAAAAAGCAGTTCGATGCGCAGAAGGAGAAGGAGATATTCAAGAAAGCCAAACAAGAATTTCAAAAGGAGGACATGCCGTCAACTTCAACTGCATAACAAGACAAGGAAGCACCAGAATATGAGATGCCTCCATCATTGGATCATACCAACAGGATGCAACCCATGGGACAAATAAGTACAATCAAAGGCTTTTTTCAATCATGTGTAAAGGTATTAAGTGATCCCTCATCTATGAAAATATTTCAAAACATACTAGAAAAATGTAGCAGCGAGACGGAAGAAAAGCTAGAACCAAAAATAGTTAATCACCTAGACACAAGAAGAAGAACAAGTAGGGAATTTAGACTAAATGCTAACATTGAGGATTTCAATATGGGAGACATAATATCGGATCTAGGATCAAAAGTGAATGTATTACCAAAGAAGACATGGCAATGCATGGGAGAGCCAACATTAGGGTACTCACATGTTCAATTGAAACTAGCCAACCAACATAGAGTCCTACCAATCGGTGGACTGAAAGGAGTGACAGTAGATCTTGATGGAGTGCACACTAAAGTAGACTTTGAAGTCATTGAAATAGTGGATGACACAACACCGTATCTATCATTTCTTGGTCTGGATTGGGCGTTTGACAACCAGTCCATAATCAATTTGAAAACCAGGAAAATGACATTTGAGTCCGGAGAATATAGGGTCATCGCACCATTAGACCCATCAGAAGGGGAGAGGTTTGTAGAACCTACTTTCCTACACTTAGAGGAAATCAACCAGCTGTATAGAACAACTGTGCGCGATGAGGATTATGTAAACCCAACTGCATATGGGGTACTTAGTTGGTGGAGCATTACTTCATGTGCAACAGACTCAGACACCGGTTTAGAGAAATGGAAGTAGAGGCTACACGAAGTATCCATGCGAAGATGTGCAAGAATACACCGCGTAGTAAGATGGGTAGGCACAAAAATCAGAGAACCACTAAGTTTCCACAGACTCAACGATTTGGAAACATTCTTGACACAGTATGAAGATGCAGTGTTAGAAAACCAGAGACTATTAGCACTTGACTTAGCACTCAAGGCCACACTCGCAAGATGGTGGGGTGCACACAAAGAGACAATCACAAACTGGTACAAATGTAAGTGGTTACTGCGCATAAGGTTTGGCGCAGAACATAAAAACAACAAACAACAAAGGTATGAAGGACAAGGGACACCAGTGGAACACTTGGAGAAGTGTAGAACATTGTGTAAAATGATACTCCTAGAGGAATGACCTCATTACTTTATACACACTCTAGAGGGCATACCAACGAACTGGTATACAGACTAGGAGTTGCGCAAAGGAACTGTGACTTGGACGATATTGCAACATAATTTTTCAATCACTTTCTCATCCGAACATGAGAACCCCAACATAGACACAACCCTTAAACAAATAAGAGGAGTAATATTCATCAAAGAACCAGAGATAGAACTAATCACAAAAGAAAAACAACGAAACAAATAGACAGTTAAGGACATGTTGTCCTGTTACCATGGACAAGAGGAAGCACTAGATGAAGATGATCCACGCAATATTCAGATCAAATAAGAAGGTAGCGAAAGAGATGTGGAAGGACCACCCATAGAATCATAATTCATTGCCGTGCCGATCAAAGTAAATAAGGTCAACATCGGGACAGCTAAGCAACCCAAAATGGCCAGCATTGGAGATTACTGGGATGAGAAAACAGTGGAAAGCATCACATATTTGTTGAGCGAATATAGTGATCTCTTTCCCACAACATTCACAGAGATGAAGGGTATAGTCGGAGAGCTAGGAGAAATGAAGATACCACTCAGATCGGAAGCGAGACCTATTAGACAGTGACCCTACAGACTAAACCCAATATATAAACAAAAAGTCAAAGTTGAGATCGACAGGACGCTCGAAGCCGACATCATAGAACTGATTGAGGAGTCAGAATGGATAATCCCAATGGTAGTACAAGATAAGAAACAAGGAGGGATCAAAATATGCGTCGACTTAAGGAAGCTGAACGATGCATGCTTACACGACCCATTCCCTACATTGTTCACAGATGAAGTATTAGAGAACGTGGGAGGACATGAAGCTTAATCATTCACTGATGGATTCTCGGGCTATGATCAGATTGAGATAGCACAGGAGGACAGATACACATTTGTGACATAATGGGAATCTTATTAGTACATAGTCATGTTGTTTGGATTGAAGAATGCACCAACAATATTCTCCAGAGTGGTCATCGCAACATTTAAAGAATTCATCCATCAATTTCTTGAAGTATACCTGGATGATTAGATAGTCTATAGTCCGTTGAAAAACCATGTGGAAGTTTTACGACTAATGTTAGAAAGATGTAGACAGTGTCAGATATCACTGAATATGAAGAAATGCATATTTGGAACACCGTTTGGGATATTATTAGGCCATATAGTATGCAAACAAAGTCTATTAGTAGATCTGACAAAGATCATAGTCATTGTTAACTTGCCAGCACCAAAAACAGTCCGTCAACTAAGAGCGGCCTTAGGACACACATGATACTACAAGAAATTCATCAAAGGATATGCGTAGATCACTGCATCGATGGAAAAGTTGTTAAGGAAGGATATGAAGTTTCAGTAGAACGACGAGTGTCAACATGGTCTGGATACCTTGAAGGAAAAGATGGTTACCACGCTGATATTAGTATTTCCATACTGGGAGAAGACATTCCACGTGTATGTAGATGCATCAGCGATAGTACTTGGAGCTATCTTGGCTCAGCCAGAAGCGAGAGACTTGGATCACTAGATAACATTTGCAAGCATAAAGCTACTAGACTCAGAACAAAACTATAACACTATAAAAAGAGAAGGCCTAGCCATGGTCTATGCACTGCAGAAGTTCAAGTATTACTTATTGGGAAAAAAACTTAAGATGTTCACAGATCACTCAACCTTGAAATAACTAGTCAACAAGCTAGTGTTGGGGGGGGATAATCTATCGATGGTTACTACTATTCCAAGAATTTAACTTTGAAGTAATAGTTAAACCAGGAAAATTGAATGGAGGACCTGACCACCTATCAAGGGTCACAAACACAGAAGAACCTATGAATTTAGAAAACAACTTTCTGGATGCACATTTGTCCTCAGTACATATCATTGATGAATACTTCACATGTATCATTCAGTACTTGAGTACATGTACTGCACCACAAGAATATAGCACCGCGCAGAAGAAGAACCTAGTAGTTCGCGCTGTCGACTATCAACTGATTGCAGGACATTTATATAAAATGAGCGCATATATCATCTTGCGAAGAGAGCACGAAAGACCAAGAATTTTAGTAGAAGTCCACGAGGGAATGACATGAGGGCATTATGCAAGGAAAGCTACCGCGCAGGACTATGGTGGCCAACGATTCACAGAGACTCAAAGGAGTACTATCAATGATGCGATGTCTATCAAAGGGTAGGCAAACCCAACAGAAGGGATGATATGCCATTACGAACACAAGTAATAATACATGCATTTGACAAGTGGAAAATAGACTTTTTGGGACCAATCAACCCACTCGCAAAAAGAACCGAGGCTCGGTACATTATCACCACGATAGAATACATTACAAGATGGGTGGAAGCCGCACCAGTAAAAGATTGCAGCGCATAAACAACATCACACTTTTTGTTTGAACAAGTAATCACTCGATTTAGGTTCCCAAGAGTTTTGATGAGCGACCAAGGCACGCACTTCCTAAACAACACCATCTGCGCGATGAATGAAGAGTTTGATGTTCATCATTAGAAGAGAACACCGTATAATCCACATGCAAATGGCATAGTGGAAGATTTCAACAAAATTCTAGAGAATGCACTGACAAAGATCTGTAACATCAACAGGGACGATTGGGACCTCAAAGTACCAATAGTATTATGGGCATACAAGACTACAAGGAAAAAGTTGATAGGGCACACACCATTTAAACTAGTTTATGGCCAAGAAGCAGTGGTGCCATTAGAATTATTAGTACCAAGCTTGCGCGTAGCAACCATCACACAAATGATAGAACGAGGCATAGTATAGGAGAGACTGAATCAGTTACTGATCATGGAGGAAGACTGAATCTTAGAAGGATTCCACCAATAAGTTCAGAAGGCCAGAGACAAGGCTTGGAACGATAGACACATCAAGAAGAAAATGTTCAAGGAAGGATATCTAGTATTGATGTATGACAACAAATCGTTTCAGCACCCAAGAAAGCTCAGAATGCATTGGTTAGGACCATACGAGGTAAAATCTATTACAGATGGAGGAGATGTACAGTTTAGAGATTTAGAAGGCACATAACTTAGAGGAATGATCAATGAGAACATATTAGAGCTATACAAGGACAGTAGACCATCCACCATGCAGTAGAAAAAAAAAACGGAAAAGAACAAAAAGGAAACAAAACCAAAGTGGGCACAGTGCGCCAGAGGTAGAAAGTCCACACGAGTTTAGAAACACAAATTCGGCAAAGGATAATGGTCATATCAAAATGGAAACAAGTGGGAAAAGGAAAGTCAACAAAAGTAGTACGACAAGACAACACTAAGTGGAAGTGAACGATGGAAAGGACCAATGGGACACCACATTAATTGCACCAATTGGAGTCAGCAAAGCATAAGTAATGGCAAGTATGAAACCGTTGAAGATGCATTGAACCCACAGTTATGGTGCATTAAACCCACAATGGAGGAAGCATCCTCGACAAGCTTCATGGGAAGCTGATACAACATGTGAGCACGAGAGAAACTAGTCTATTCATGAAAGGAGAACAGACAAAGAGCAATAGTAGCTAGAACACATAGAGAGAGGCTACAGGTATCACATGAGCTATTCGAATCTAGCAAATGTTCGACAGTCACCGTCCAAGTAAGAGAAAGCGAGGCAGACTGTTAGAAGAACCAGAGTTCAAACCAGGTCTCGAGGATAGGCGGAAGAAGGTGAACAATAGTCACCGAAGATTGTCAATATCGACAAAATCCCATCCCCAGAGATGATACTGATGAATCCCACACCGATACTGGAAGAAAGTCAATAACCAGAAGTAGAGGCCATGAAGGTAGATATGCTAGTTGCGGCGCAGGATCCTTAAAACCAGGAAGTATAAACCCTAAAGGAGGTGCAACCATAAAGCACTGAAATAGCCCCAGAAGTTAATGGAACGACACCAAATCCAGGAGCAGCAATGGAGCCAGATGAGTCTCAAAGGACCATCTCAGAACACCTAGTAGGGGAGACGAGTGAAGATGTCTTGGCTTGGCTGGAATGGGTTATAGAGGAGCAACCGGAAGCCACTGGAACTTTGAGCCAACCACCACTGCAACAAAAAGACAAAACACAGATACCAAGGTCACCTCGCAAGAAACTTGTAGCAGAAATTGTTCTACCGCACATACCAGTTGGGGTACAGGTAAGACCAAATATACTGGGCCATGTCGGGAAGCTCAAATATTCAGATCGTGATGTAGCAGATGAAGCCAATTTCCTGAAACTTGCGCATAGAGTCTTTATATAGACCACAGGTACAACTCGAGTTGGAGAACCGATCAACCAACCATACTAGTGGGCAACTAGGATGGAGAAAATGAGAACTCTAGGTTTGCTAGACCTACCACATTTTGGCAGAGGACAATACACAACAACATGTGCCAAACAACTATTAGCAGTCACACATGGAGGGGACATATGGCTGGACAAGCATTGTCCCCATAACCATTGAGCTTATTGCGCAAATAACAGGATTACCAATCCGGGGTATGGATCCCATATATTTTCTGAATGACAAAACCAAGGAGAAAGTGCTAGCAGAAGAGATGAAGAATAAGTATGGCACCACCAGGGGGACAAGATGGATCATCATAAAATGAATCAACAATGCAGCCACACAATTGGGCGCGAAAATATTAGCTTGCAAGCTGCTAAGAAAATGTCGCAGGGAGGAAGTCCCAGTTGGAGTTTTTGAAGTTGCAGCCCAGTGCGCAGAAGGAACCTCAATGGGTTGGGCACCATACTTATTGTACTTGTTCCTAGAGGACTACAAGAATGTGCAGGACCTAGGCACATAGTTCCACTACTCATGGCTAATTACCTTAATATCCTTCATGGGATGGCAAGATCCAAGGTATGTAGTTTTTTGTACCAAACCAAAGCCACAAGGAGAGAGATACTTGTTGCTTAGAGCTAGGCCAGACTCGAGGAACAAGAAGGAGAACATATCCATTTTTGAGGGATACCTATGCGACCTACAGGAAGCCATATCCAAGATGTGGATAACTACACCAGAAGCTATCATGCGATATGTAGACATCACCAAATTCCATGCAACATGACAAATAATGTGGATACAGGTAAAGAATGATCCGATGAAATAATGCATATAGATGCGCTATTGCATCACAGAGGGTGATATTTACATGGTCATCAGTGAATGTCCCGAGAATGGAGGATTCCAGCCATTACCAAGGAAGTGCTAGAAAGAACAATAGAGAAAGAGGCAGAGCAGGGAGAAACACAACCTCCAGAAATCCAAGTACCCAAGAAACCAAGAACGGGCCAAGGCAAACCAATACAGGTAGATGAAGGGCCAAAGAAAATGGGAACCCATAAAGGGGAGAAGGGAAATACACAACCGTCCAAAGAGAATCAGAAGCAGGTTGAGGCAGTGCAAGAGACCGCAACAAGTCCCGATTCTTAGGAAATAGGGGGAAGCAAGAGACTAGCCACGCAGACCAGAGGATCACGCAAGAAAATGAAGGCACAAAGACCGCCTCTAGAATATGAAATTATAGATGATGACATGGAGATGATAGCCCGAATGGTCCAAGATTCCCTATCTGAGGACTTCGTCCATGCAACACATCACAGGGACAAACTTCAAAAAGAGTTGGAAGAAATGGGGCAGTTTCTTAAGAAATTCAGGGAAGTACAAATAACAAGCAACAGGAGGGGCATATAACCATCAACACCATAGACCGAGGAAAGAGTGGAGGTAGAAGAACAAGATCCGGTCCACTC
>JASDQU011443572.1:10789-23358 GCA_032191745.1 Picea mariana | reverse complement strand
CTTTAAAAGATTAACATAATCATCCCTTTGTTCCTTTGACAAGCTATTAGACAACTTAACATACTTTGGATCCTCCTCTGTACCTAAATTGCATTCAGTCACCTGAACATTTTCAGTTGGACCTTTAACCTTTACAACAACATCATTTCTATCAAACAATCTCTCCAAGGGGACTAGTCCTTTTGGAATATGGTTACTGGGCAACTGAACAATATGATGGTCAACAATTTTATCTAGAAAAATATCAATATGAAGGATTTTTTCAGTATCATGATCTTGATCAATATGAAAGGAAACAAAACTCATCCACAGTCTCAAGAAATCTTTTTATCTCAATATCATCCTCAAAAACCTTCCAATGTTTGGCATTGTTAGGTACAGAGGGTCTATACTTCAATTCAACATCATATTTTAGTTTAGGGGGAAAATGCATTCTTAAATTACTTGTTAAAACAACTAAGGAATCTACCATAGTGTTCTCCTCTCTTAGAACAAGTGAGATATTAAAATCTAAGAAGAAACTATAAAAAAGATCCCAAAATTAATTTATGTAAGTCCTTAACATGGGGTGTTTAGCTTTATACATATTTTTAACTTGATGAACAATTAATTTAGCATCTCCAAACACTATTATCTCTTTAATTCTCATGTCTTTAGCAACCCTAAAACCCAAAACAAGAGCCTCACATTCTTCCACATTGTTTGTAATTTAAAATTAAAGATTGTAGGACAAATATATGATATCTTGGGTAGGAGAAATAGAGACTACCCCAACACCAACACCCTCCTTAGAAGAGGCCTAGTAAAAAAACATCTTCCAAACATAGGTATTAGGAGGATATTCACAAGAAGTGATGGACTGCTTTTTTATTTCAATAGGTGGTTGAGGAACATCAGTGAGCTGCAACATATTGGATCCTAAATCGATATCAAGTGAAAAAATAGGGTGGTTGGTAGGATTTTCTTCATCACTGATGATGTAGGCTAATTATGCCTCCTTATAAAGCCTTATATGTTCTCCCCCAAACACAGGAATGGTGGCATATGAAGGTCCATCTCCAAAGTTCCCCCTAGTCTTTTGATCCAAAATCTTAACAAGAGAATCCCAAACTTAGGGGGGACATATGCCACCACAATATCCATGACCACACCTTTCATTGGCAATTGGAATAGGGTAACAACCAGGTCTTTTATAAACCCAAGAGACTTCACCTTCCTAGAATCAAATGAGTACAGGTCATGGTAGGTTTTTGTAACTTCCAACCCAAGATTATCCATGACATTTTTAGGCATGAGGTTATGAGATTCCTTTGAGTCCATCAAGAAGTTGTGAAACACTTTATAATGATGTGTAGAAAGGAGGGGAAGAGTCATCCCTATCTTCAACCAAAGGTCCCAGGATGACTGTTGGTTTTTCATATTGAAGGTTGACTGAATCTATGGAATTAGATGAAGTTTTGGGCTGCAACATTTTAGAAAGATTCCTTTTGAATTTCCCATTCTTAATTAGCTCCAAAAAAGGTACATG
Source organism: Picea mariana (assembly GCA_032191745.1). Lineage (NCBI taxonomy): Eukaryota > Viridiplantae > Streptophyta > Pinopsida > Pinales > Pinaceae > Picea > Picea mariana. The sequence goes on along the minus strand of JASDQU011443572.1, from coordinate 21,830 downwards.
GCTTTTAATTTTTTTAATCTCATTCTCAAAGCTAAAGGATGATGGATATTTCAGAATCTCCTTAACTTCTGGGATAGGGCTCTTAGCCAATGCCTCGGGTTTTGTGCATCTTTTTCTTTGCTACTAGTTGCCACGACCTTAGAAGAATTTTTTGCTTTAGTGGGCTGATCAAAAGTGTCAGTTTTCCCCTCTTTTTTTGATCTTAGATTGTATTTGGTTGGATTTCCATTTAGTTTTCCCCCTTTACTCAATTCATTTAAATGATTATCCATGAGAGACTCTTCATATGCAGATTGGGTTAAATGAGGAGATGAAGAGGTGTCACCAAGACAATGAATTTCAGGATCAACTTCTTCATCCTCTCCTTCTTCATCAACAACAAGGTTTTTTTCGAGAGGGGCTTGGAATTTTTTTATCATCCCTATCCCTATTCCTTTGATCTCTTTGGAGGACCTGAGAGGCATTATTTGGTCTTCTGAAATTACCTATATTATCAACATTTTGTGTGTTCCTATAGTTTTGTTTTCCTTCAAGCTTCAACTTCTCCATTTCAATAGAAAGTGATTTTACCAATTTTGTTAATTCATCATCTTGAGGGTGGGAAGCAGAGGAATCATAAGTTAAAGCTTCAACCCTACCTTTTCTTCTGTCTCTATCAAATTTTCCCCTAATTTTGTCAGCTACCAATATATTAGATTCTACTTCTAAGGTTGCTTATTGCATATGAGCTAAAGAGGTAGATCTTCTTTCTCTCAATAGGAGGCAAAACTCAGGGTCAAAAGCACTAGAATAGGTAATCTTGGAAGAGGTTTCTTTAGGATTTATTTCAGTGGGAATCTTGATGTACATTTTATTAAATATTTTTGAGAAGTATGAAATAGATTCCCCCTCTTTTCTCTTAAGTGACCCAAATTCTATAATATAATAAAGAAAATCCTGTTTGTCCCCCCAATGCCTCAAGAAAGCATCATCCAAAGCTTCAATCCCAACAATAGATCTAGGAGTCAAACCCCTAAACCATTTCCTAGCCTCACCATCAAGGCTCTGTACAAATACCCTCATCCACACATCTTCGTCCTCAATGATAATATTATTTGCATAACTATAAAAATATGCAAGGTGTTCCTCTGAAGTTATGTCTTCCTCCCCTGTGAACTTGGGCATGTACTTAAGGTAGTCTCCAACTGGGAGAGAATTCACATGCTGGGGTAAAATAAGAGGGGCATATCTAGCAGCCATTGTGGCATCCATCCTATTTCTAGGAATATTATCACCTGCCATTGGGTTGTGAACTGTAGGAGAACAAGGGGGAAATGGAGTTTTGAAAGATACAAATGCAACTTGGATTTTTGGAGAAAGAGGAAGCATTTGAGTCTGGGAGGAAGATGGTATAAGGTTCAATGGAAAAGAAGTTTCCTCTTCTTGAGTCACAACAAATTTAATAGAAGGAGGAGTAGGAAGGCCCAAAGTAGGAAAATATTCAAGATTCTCAAGCCTGAACCAACTTACAGCCTCGAGAGAGGCAAGGGTTTCAAAATTTTCTTCATTCAACTTGGGGATAAAAGAAGAGTATTCAACAGGAAAATTTTCAAAGTCCAAACTTTTAGACACTTCAGCAGAAGGTAAAAGAGGAGAATTGGATATGGTTACTAGAGTTTTAAAAGTAGACTCATGTAAAAGACTAAGATTACTTGGTAAAATAGTTGAATAGTATTCTTGAGAAGCCTTTCCTTTCTTGATAATCTTATCTGGGTCATCGTCAGGTGTTTCTAGAGGCATATGTGGAGTGTACCTCATGTGTATGCCTTTAGGAGCAACAAATGAAACGGTGGAGTTGCCAGGTGGAAGCTACAATCTCTAATGTACTAAATTCTAATGCATCTTCAGAATCAATATTGCTTTTTCGTTCAATCCCAAGGAAATGTCTTCAATTTGTTCCCCATAAATGATGCCAAGAATGTTAGCACTAAGAATCACCCTCATATTGCAAGAGGATAAGCCCAGTACCCATCAAAAGGTTTGTGAAATTAAATTAATTATGAAAGTTCAAATGGACATAACTGTTGATACTTAGAACACATCACCAAAAGACTTCATCCTCCCTTGAAATCTGGCCTTCTTTACTTCAGATTTCCTATGAAATTTGACTTGTGTGTATAATGAATGTATAATGATATGTATTTATATCATTTATATCACTTCCTTTTAACATTAGGGCCGACCTGACACTTTCTTATTTTGTAATTATTTTCTTTAATTATCTCCAGGGTCGACCTATACTTCCTTCTTCAATTCACTTTGTCATCTTCAAAAATTCATTTTTCCTCAACCATGAGGATCCACGTGACGTGCCACCTACCACCAAAAACAACATGATGTATATTATCCATCCATGGGTGTTTTTTATGCATGTGCACTATCCTTCATGTCCAAATACCTTCATCAATCTTGTGGTCCAAAACCAATGACTAGGGTTGACATCAATGACAACAACCAATCTTCCAACAATCTCCCCCTTTGTCATTGATGGAAACACCCATGCTCCCCCTATCATCATGATCCCAATTTCTATCCCCCTTTGACATCAATTGAAAAGGGTAGGGCTTCTCCCCCTGAGTTTAATGGAAAAAGGTAACTCTCTTCTTTGAGGTTGCTCCCCCTGAACATGTGGCACTCAATAATACTTCATCCTTATTTTTGTTCTTTGAGAGTTTTTCTTCATTGGAATCCTTTTGTGTGGATTCTTTATTCTCTCTCTTCTTCATGTCTAAGATGTATATGTTGTTCAGTCTTCTTGTTGTAGTTGCAACCAATCTGCCTGAGTTATTTACTCTAATTTTACATTTTCGAGAGTCAAACGTAAGAGTGTATCCTTGATCACATATTTTGCTGACACTGAGGAGATTATGCTTCATATATTCAACCAATAGGACTTTTCCTGCTTTTACATTTTCACTTCCAAGATTTACAGTTTCTTTTCCAAGTATTTTGGTAGATGAGTCATCTCCAAATGCAACATTTCCACCCTTTTTCTTCAAGCTGACAAATTTGCTTTGATTTCTGGTCATATGAGATGAGCACCCACTATCTACGAACCATTCATCTTCTTCTTTACATTCTTTAGTGAACAATGTTATTTGACAATTTTCATTTTGTGGAATTTCTTTCCTTTTCCATGTTGTAGTTGGTATACATACATTTGGCATACGATTATCTTCCTTCATCTCTTTGCAATCTCGTGCTTTGTGACCAAGATTATTGCACTTGTAACATACAATATTTTGATCCATTAATGGGTCAAATGGATTATAATTTTTGTTGAAATGTCTACAAACATTTTCATATCTACTATTTTCACCATTGATGTAGCTTGCATAGTTATTCCTTTCATTGATTCTAAAATTGATTGTCTTGTGACCAAAATTTCGACAAGTATAACAATGTCCAAGAAAGAAATTTTGATACCTGGGAGTAAGTGATATTCTTTGTGGTGTGGTCCATCTGGGTTCATGATCTATTCATCTGTAGTTTCCTTCATAATGATTTCTTTCATACCTGATGGAAGAGGATCTTCTTGATGTCTCATTCCTTCTGAATTCTAGTCTTCTATCTTGTTGTTCAACTTGTTCTGGAGTGTTGGTTTCATCATTTTCATCTTCATTCTCTTGTTTTTTTGTATTCAAATTTTCATTGTATCCTAGTCCTATATTGTTGTTTGGACATATTTGACTGCTAAGGATGTCATCTAATTTTTCAGTGTTTTTTTCGAACTTCTTCAACTTTTCTATTGTCATTAGTAGCTCCCCTTTTGTGTGATCCAATTCTGCTTTCAATTTCTCATAATCTTCTAATTCTTCCTTCAAGCTATTAATGGTCTTTTCAAGCTTGTAATTCTCTTCTTCACAACTACTCAATTCACCTTTTAGTATTATGTTTGTGTTTCTAAGCTTTCTATTTTCAATTTCAATATGCTTCAACTTTTCAAGATTCTCATCTTCTTTTTCACTCTCTGCATTGTCTTTGTATCCTCAAAAGGAATCAATGTTGGTTTCTTCATCTGAATATTCTTCATAAATGATTTATTCTTCTTTATAATTCTTTTGATCACCATCCTGGGTTTCTTGGGTTATGAAGAGGAATTCTCCTCCATCATTATCTTCTTCATCACTCTCATCTGAGGAGATGTCATCATCCTTGGAGTAGAAGATCTTTTTATAGTTGAGACTTCTCTTTTTATAGTATCAGTTTTCAACAATATGTCATATTGTACCACAGTTAAAGCATTTGAGAGGAGACTTACCTTTGTATCTTCTACTTCCCTTCTAGAACCTTCTTACGAAATTTGTTATTTCTTCATCAAGGTCATTATCCTTGTCTTTTGTCTTATTTATGGATTTAAAGGCTACTTCATTGTTTGGATGGTCACTTTCTGTACATGTTCCCATTTCATGTGCTATAAGAGACCCATGTAATTCATCCATTGTCATTTTGGTCAAGTCCCTAGTTTCTTCAATGGCGAAGACCTTAGCATCATACTTCAAGAGAAGTGATCTCAACACTTTTTGTACAACCAAGGATTCATCGATCTCTTCACATAATCCTCTGATAACATTAAAAACTTCATCAACTCTAAGAAAATAGGTTTCAATATCTTCCCTTTCATTCATCTTCAAATTTTCAAATTCTTCTCTATGTTGTTGAAGCTTGACCTGCTTAACTTTTGGATCACCTTCGTAGATACTCTTGAGTTTGTCCCATACCTATTTAGCAGTGATGCAGTCCATCACTTTCCTAGAAATGGTTGGTGTCAATGCTCCTAGAATAACATGTCTGGCTTTTGAATTATAACTCACAAGCTTCTTCTCATTTGGATCAGTTGGAGCATTATTTGGGATTACATAGCCATTTACAACTGAGTACCAAATGTATACTCCCAAAGCTGTTAGGTAAGTTTTCACTCTATCACTCCAGTATGCATAATTTCTTCGATCAAATCTTTGAATCCCATTTGAAATGTGTTCATGGTCATCCATCTCTGCTCAGGATTTTCCTTCCAGTGGTTAAACCTCTCTGAAGGCAACCTGCTCTGATACCAATTGTTGATACTTAGAACACATCACCAAAAGACTTCATCCTCCCTTGAAATCTGACCTTCTTTACTTCAGATTTCCTATGAAATTTGACTTGTGTGTATAATGAATGTATAATGATATGTATTTATATCATTTATATCACTTCCTTTTAACATTAGGGCCGACCTGACACTTTCTTATTTTGTAATTATTTTCTTTAATTATCTCTAGGGCCGACCTGTACTTCCTTCTTCAATTCTGATGCAAGAGCATCGCCGACTCATCAAGCGAGCCAACGCGGAAGCGGAGGACAGCTGGACAAACCAACCCAAAATTTTGAAAATGCTTTGGGATTGTTGTGCAACTTAAATGAATCATTTAAGAGAGGGCGCACTTGTACATTGTAAATGGACCTTGAGCGGATAGCTCTTATCCTTAGTAGATAGATGACATTTACTATAGTTAATGTTGGTAGATAGGAATTTAATTCTATATTTGATAGCTTTAGAGTCCAAGAGGGAAAACGAATATAGACACCCTCATTTTTACATTGTAACATTAACAGGAGCAGAAGAGCGAGCAAATAACTATATAAAGAACACACATGTACATGCATTTGAATTAATAGAAGGAAGCTTTGATTCAAATTCATGGTTCTGTGTTGTTTCTCTGTGTATTGATGTTATGCTCATGAATGTTTGCTTCCTGTCATACATTTCCTATTATATGCTATGTATGTGATTTCATGGTTGAATCGAAGTCTGAGTGGAAGAGTGAATGAGTTTCAATTGTTTCTCTAATTGAGCCAGAGGATTCCTGCAAGGAGTGCAGTTGAATTATCCGCAAGGAGTGCGCCGACAGAAGGGTTCAATTAGAGATAGATTTTGTTCTCATTTCCTCGAAGGTGCAGTTAGGCACAGTGCCGTGCAAGGAGTGCGTAGGCCAAGATAAGTCTCAGAGTTGCAATTTTGAGCAAAGTATCAGGAGGCTGCTACTGCAAGTGTGCGCAGAGTTGAGTGCCTTCAACACTTAAGCGTGTTTGAATATTTGCCGCAAGGAGTGCGTACAAGGTTTCTTTCTGAAGACTGAAGTTGTGGAAAAGCTCAGGAGGAGTAGGCCTCGAGTTCACTGAAGGGTAAGTGCAGGGAAGCTGCTATTGAAAGTTTGAGGGAAGCGTCGCAGGTTGGCGAGCGGGTGAACGAATCTCGTGGAGAGACACTTCTTCATTTCGCAGAATCAGCAAAGGGAGAACGGACGGACGAAATCTTGTGAGGAGGTTTCACGAAGTTCCGTGGGCCGTAGGATCTCATAGAGGTGCAAGGGAAGGTTACAGCATAGGTGTGGAAGAGGTTCGAAGCTTAGGAGGGGTAGAGCCGTCGATCCTGAGTCGTGGGAGCCGTCGGATCTACATGAGGCATCATGTATCGGGAGTTCGCAAGTCAAAGCTCCAATTTGTTGTGACAAGAATCGTGATGTCACGATCTGCGATATCCTGATAAGATCAAACCCGTTCGTTGTGGAGGACGCATGTCAGGAGATCCCAGGGAGTCGGGGATTGGAGAATCGGGGTTTCTGAGAACAAGAAACTCTTGCAACTTAGAATCGCGATCCGCAATATCCCGACGGGAGAGTCGTGTGGGCCACAACAAGAGATAGTGGAGGAAAGGTGGCATAGTATCGGGGATCGGGAAAAGGTAAGTCCCAAATCCTTGGTATTTAGGATTCGCGATCCCGCGAATTCTAAAATCCCAATTGAAGTGACGGGTGTGTAAAGGTTACTTCACACATGCGCATCGGAGATTCAGCGCATCAGGTATTAGGAGTTGACAATTCATAGTGCATGACATCGCGAGTTGCAAAACCGCGATAGAGCAGAAGTCCCGATAGGTATGGGAAGAAGTCTACATTGACTGGCCATCGGGTCTCGGGAATTTGAGAGCCCAAAGATAGATAGTGAACTTGCGAAGCTGCGAGTTTCGATTTCCCAATCACTAAGGGAGATCACTTGGAAGAGTTGCTGTGGGTAAGGAAAGTTCCCGATAGGGAATTAGAGGAACCTTTGAGTTCTTCGAACCACGAGGAGAAAGAAGGTCCTGAGGAAGCAGACGTGTCATTGGAGGCATGCCTACATCAATTGTGGTATCAGAGCGAGGAAGTTCTTTGCTTTCTGTAGTAGAGAAAGAGAAATTTGCCATGCCGCCCAGAAGAGAAAGACAATCACCTGATCCAGAAGATAGGGAGGTGCGGAGAAGAGGCAGGCCAGTAGGAAATCCAAAAATGGAAAGGCAAATGTGTGATCTTCGAGCAAGGATTGAAGAGATGGAGACAGCACAAACATGCACAGTTAGTGTACGGGATTTCAGAGATTCAGAAGATGAAGTTGAAGCTGAACGTGAAGAGGAAGTTACAGCTGAGGATGCAACAAATGAACGTCTAATCAAATCTATTTCCAGGATGGGTGCAAAGGAAAATATGGAAATTCCAGTTTACGAGGGAAATCTGGATGCAGAGGAGCTACTAGACTGGATTAGAGCTCTTGACACCTACTTCGATTATGAAGATATCGAAGAGGATAAGAAGGTCAGACATGCTGTCACATGCTTGAAGGGACATGCAACATTGTGGTGGGACGAGCTACAAGCTGATAGACGCTGCAAAGGAAAGCAGAAGATCAAGAGTTGGGATCGAATGATTGTGAAGATGAAGGAAAAGTTCATCCCGAGAGACTGTCAAATCACTATGTTCAGGAGGATGCAGAACCTGAGACAGAAGCTGATGACATTCAAGGAATACAATGAAGAATTCTATCGACTAAACATCAGAGTAGGTCATCAGGAGAGCGATGATGAGAAGGTTGCTAGATATCTGAATGGTCTGAGATATGACATTCAGGATGAATTGAGCATGGTAACCATCTGAACTGTGGAGGATTCTTATTAGATGGCTTTGAGAGTGGAAGAGAAGCTGATCCGTAAGCAAGGTCAGTGAGGGCGAGGCAGGAGTCAGCCTCGAGGCAAAGTAGTTGCCCAAGAAAAATACCAGAAGCCCAAGGAGGAATGGAAGAAACCTCAGGGTAAAGTAGAAAGAGGTGGGACCTAACAGAGAGGACCATACATTGAACAGAGAGGCCATCATACAAAGTAGAGAGGAGATTATGATGATGAAAATAATTTTCCTCGTACCAGAGGTAGAGGAAGAGGAAGAGGTGGCATCATCACATGCTTCACATGTGGAAAAAATGGGCACAGGTCATTTGAGTGTCCAGAGAAAAAGAAGGACATTGGAGAAGCTCACATCATCAAAGCGCAGAAGAGGAATGCTGAGGCAGAAGATGCAGAAGGTGGAAGGTCACTTATGATGCGTAAATTTCTCTTAACGCCCAATAAGGAGGTGGAGGACTTAGCTCAAAGGACCATACTTTTCAGAACAACTTGCAATACCAAGGATAGGGTATGCAAGGTTATCATGGAAAGCGGTAGCACAGATAATCTCGTTTCGACCGAGATCATGGAAAAGCTGGATCTGGAGACAACTGATCACCCGAGTCCATACAAAGTTTCATGGCTACAGAAGGGACATCAGGTAAGTGTCACTAAACAATGCTTGGTTGAATTCAAAATAGGAGGGTATAATGATAAAGTACTCTGTGATGTCATTCCTATGGATGTATGTCATTTATTGTTGGGTAGACCATGGCAACATGATAGAAATGTGGTTCATGATGGGAGGATGAACACATATACTTTAGAGAAGAATGGGAGAACCCATATGTTGCTTCCGATAAAGGATAAAGAGGTGAATCCGGAAGTAAACAACACTGTACTTCTCATGAGTGGGAAGGAACTTCTTACGGAAATGAAGAAGAAAGAATATCCACAATTCTTTGTGGTCAGAAAGCCGAGAATCGTTCTGACTAGCACAAGAGTGAATGATTTACCAGATGAGATTCAGGAACTGCTGGAAGAGTTCGCTGACATCGTGGTGGACGAATTACCTCGTTTGTTGCCATCGATGAGAAGTGTGAGTCATCATATAGACCTCATACTAGGAGCTAGTTTTCCAAACAAAGCCGTGCACAGGTTAGCGCCACAGGAAAATGAAGAGGTTAAAAGGCAGGTCCAGGATTTATTGGACAAAGGATTGGTGAGGGAAAGCTTTAGTCCATGTGATGTTCCGACAGTACTCAGTCCAAAGAAGGATGGAGGTTGGAGAATGTGTACCGACTTGAGAGCAATAAATAAGATAACCATCAGGTATAGGTTTCCATTGCCAAGGATGGCTGATTTAATGGACTTATTGAGTGGAGAAAAATACTTTTCAAAGATAGATTTGAAAAGCGGATATCATCAGATTGGTATGAGGGAAGGAGATGAGTGGAAGACAGCCTTCAAAACCAACGCAGGTTTGTATGAATGGCTTGTTATGCCTTTTGTCTTGACAAATGCGCCAAGTACCTTCATGAGATTGATGAATGAAGTCCTGAGGGAATTCATCGAAAAGTTTTTTGTGATATATCTGGATGACATACTGATTTACAGTAAGACAAAGGCTGAACATCTGAAACATTTGGCCATTGTGATGAGGAAGCTACAGCAGGAGAAGCTGTTGATAAATATGAAAAAGTCCTCATTTATGAAGACATAACTCATTTACTTGGGGTTTGTCATATCGGTGAATGAATTAAGGATGGATCCAAGTAAGTTAGAAGTAATTAAGAATTGGCCATCACCGAGAAATATTTTCGAGGTGAGAAGTTTTCATGGATTAGCTAGTTTCTACTGAAAATTCATCAGAAATTTCAGTGGGATTAGTGCAGCAATGATGGACACAGTGAAGAAGCGGCATAAGTTTTTTCACTGGACAACAGAGGTGGAGAAGAGCTTCAATTTGTTGAAGAGGAAGATAACGGAACAACTAGTGTTGGTGTTACCAAATTTCCTGAATACATTTCAGGTGAAATGTGATGCAAGTGGGTTCGCCATAGGAGCAGTCTTGAGTCAGGAAGACAGACTAGTTGCATATTTCAGCGAGAAGCTCGATGAGGAGAAACTGAAATAATCCACATATGATAAAGAATTTTATGCTATCATACAAGCACTGAAGAATTGGAGGCATTACTTGATCCCGAAATAATTTGTATTGTACAGTGATAATCATGCATTGCAGTTTGTGAATCAACAGGAGAAGTTGAATCAGAAACATGCAAAATGGGTAGAGTATATGCAGAATTTTACATTTGTAATTAAACACATTTCAGGTACTGCTAACAAGGTTGTTGAGTCTTTGAGCAGGAAGTGTTTATTGTTGCAGGAGTTCCGAGTCAAAACATTGGGTTTTGAAAATCTCAGGGACATGTACACAGGAGATGCAGATTTTGGAGAAGCATATGAAGCAGCTGAGAATCCAGTTCTCAGAGATAGAAGCCCTTGGATAGATTATATGATCCAGGAAGGATTGTTGTTCAGAGGCAATCAACTGTGTATTCCAAATTGCTCCATGAGGGAGAACCTGTTGAAAGAGAAGCATAGTGGAGGCTTGGCACGACATTTCGGTCATGATAAGACATTCACAAAGCTGAGCGAGTCATACTTTTGGCCAAGAATGCGAGCAGATGTTAAGAGGTTTGTTGACAGATGTAGAGTTTTATAGCATTCGAAGGGGAGAAAGAAGAATGCAGGATTTTATCAGCCATTACCCATACCAGAGAGGCCATGGGAGGTGATTAGCATGGATTTCATATTAGGATTGCCAAGGACGCAAAGAGGATTTGATTTCGTCTTTGTAGTAGTGGACAGGTTTTCTAAGATGACATATTTTATCCCATGCCATAAAACCAGTGATGCGACTCATATAACAAATCTGTTCTTCAAAGAGGTCATTCAACTCCATGGATTTTCGAAAAGCATAGTTTCGGACAGAGACACGAAGTTCATAGGGAATTTCTGGAGGACGCTATGGAAGAAGTTGGG